>CAKALU010069673.1:0-32627 GCA_916700995.1 Hozukius guyotensis
TACGTTATCGTCTCGTTACCGACCGGGTGCCGGTGTCTTCGGCTGCCGGCTGCGGTCGGGAGGCGATAACGTAACTCGTTGAGGAGCCCCGCTGCTGAAGCCTGCGCTGAGCAGGAAAAGCCAACACTAGGATCAGCATTGATTCATGGAGAGACCTTCGTCTGGTCAGCTAACATTACTGCCAAGCAGCTGAAATATAGAGTGATATTGTGCTTTTAGCTGACGTGTGTCTCCTCACTGTGTTGAGCGATGCTCGTTCATGTCTATGTAGAGCGAGCAAGCGCGAGCTCGACGCTGACTTTCGTTGATTTCAAGGCCACAGGTGTCGCTGTTAAGCAGCATTTCTGAATCTTACAAATAGTCCCTTTAAAAATAAAACGAAAATGCAATAAATGATTGTGTTTCACACAGGACAGTAACACTGGTCTCCTGGGGGGAAGTGCATTGTTTGTTGATGTTTGTCCAGTCAGTTCAGTCATATCTTCAGTCAACCTAACACCACATTCAGCGTGTGATTCAAAAGTAGACGTTTCCACTCGATCCAGCACCGTCACATTGGTTTGACTGTTTCTCAGATATGACTGTTGCCTCGGACAATAGAGTATAAAATACAGAAAGAAAAAGAAATGAAATGTGTCTGCTCGCTGTCACACTTTTATGTGCAAAATGAACACAGATTAACACTTAGTGTAGTAGAGTGACGTATGGGCTGATGATATTACTGTACGTGTGAACAGGAGTGAGAAGTAACTAGCTGCAAACAGCTTCAGTTACCTGAGCTGAACTCTGGATTGTCACTGCTTTTCTCAGTATTTTAAAGTATTATTTAAAGAATAAAGCAGGCGATAGTCTATGATTTTCTTATTGTCAACAAATTCATAAAAACATGTGTATTAATCCGCAGCTGACAATAGTCCCCAACAAATACACTTTTTATTCCGGTTTAAGTGATGTTGATGCCAAAAAAAAAAAGAAAGAAGGAAATTACTATTTTTATATATATTTATTTTTTTTAAATTTACATCTCAAGTAGGATTCAATGGGGCTGGTGCACCGAGAGGCGGACTGATAAACTGAACAAAAATATAAACGCCACACATTTGTTTTCGCTCCCATTTTTCACGAGTTGAAATAAAAAATCTAAGACTTTTTCTATGGACACAAAGAGCAGATTCCTCTCAAATTTTGGTCACAATTTTGTTGAAATCCGTGTTAATGAGCACTTCTCCTTTGCCAAGATAATCTATCCATATGACAGGTGCGGCTTATTAAGATGCTGATTAAACAGCATGATTGTCACACGGGTGTGCCTTGGGATGGTCACATCAGAAAAGTGCTCATTAACGTGGATTTAACAAATTTGTGACCAAAATTTGAGAGAATAAGCCTTTTGCGTGCATAGAAAAAAGTCTTAGATCTTTTATTTCAACTCGTGAAAAATGGGAGCGAAAACAAAGTGTATTTTATATTTTGTTCGGTGTACATTGTCGGTTTTGTTTGTTTTCATGGGATTTGTTATAGAATAATGGCCTCATCTTTTGGGTAAGTTGTTTTTATTTTTATTTTTGTTGTAAAATATCACGTTACAGTTTTCAATTGAGTTTCATTTCTATGCTAAAAATTGCTTAAAACCATAGCTCTTGCAATTACAGTTGTGTTAAAGTAACTACTTTCTGAAGTGATTTGGTGCCCTTTAACTATTAGAGAAAACCAAAAAAGTACCCTATGTTTACTCTTCAGATGACAGAAAGTGAGAGTGTGAGTCACTCTGCTTAAAAACAACATGAAGAAAAAGGGAAACTGTATTGGAAATGAAATGTGCTGAATAATAACAGAAGATATTAAGAGTCATGTTCGACGTGTCTTTTATAATCTGTAGTTTTACACTGTAGAAAACGGACTTTTGCTATTACTGTGACTTTTGATGTTTGCTCTTAACAAAAGTAACTGTTCCTGTACTTGACTACAATTTGTCAGCACTCACTGTAGCCCTTACTGTAACAATACACTACAGAGTTTCTCTGGTCTTGGGCTCTTTTATGTACACCACACAGGCTGCATGTCAAGTCATTTAAAGGCTCAGATGCTGCAGCACTTTCACTCTCAGTGGTTAGAATCACCACAGCACATTATCAGTGCAGGAATACTATTTTCAGCTCCTCCAGTCTCGGTTTAACGTGCACACGTTCCGATAGCGAGCTCACGCATAGCCGGGTTTGACTCAAATGGTTTCCCTTTTAAGTTGTTTCCCGAGACGATGACATGGAGACCGTGAGATAGTTGCTTTAGCTGTCATTAGACGGCCGCTTTAAAAGGGGCATTCCAAAGAAAACTGCCCCATTACTGCTGCTAATTTTCCCCTTCAGGTTTCCCAACAACAAACAGGGTTGCAAAAAAAACGTTACCTAGGGAAACCGGCGTCATGTTTCCATCACATTTAAGTGTGACAGGTTTAACAGTCAAAATAAAACTCGTGTTTAGGATTTCTGTTGTGATGTTAGCCATGCAGTCATTTCAGGGAACACGTGGGATTTGGAAAAAGGATGCAAAGTTCACCATCTCCGCATCAAAAGAACAGTCATTTTTATTAATGCTGTTATTCATCACTATTCTTAACAGATAACATCTATTATAAATGCTTTAATGGGGGCAATCTGTCGAGTTCATCTAAAGCGATTTATTTTCACTTTTATCTTGTTTCAATATTAACACAGACAGAAAAATCTATACTAGCCTGAGGGCACATTCAGCCTGATGATGATAGCCCTCTGGCAAAACAACGAAATGGCCTACAGTGCGTTGGTGCGTTGGAGTGTGTTGAAGTGCAGAGGCAAAGATACTGCACTGCTGTTTATACTTCATCACTGAGGCAGGACTACAACTCTTTTAATGTGTTTCAATGCTTGCAAGGTAAACTGTACAAGTAGCGTATCGCTACAAGCTGCAAGATGTTCTACCGAGAGTTGAGTGTTTTTCCCCCATTCTGTATTTCCGTCTCAAATTTTTCTTGATTTGATATCCTCAACATGGGACTCCCCTGAAAAATACCGATCATATGGGTGTATGTTAATGGCCACCAGCTATAAAACTCTGATTCTGAGAAACTACTACAATACCCATAGTAGAGCTGGGCAGTATGACGATGTATATCGCTAAAATTATATTAAAATGTCTATCGTATATATTTTTCTATATCGTTTCTATCGTGATATAAGCTAGGCCTAATATTTATTTCTTTTTTCTCTATAATTTCACTTAAAACTGTTATGTTCACTTTGCACTCAAGTTCTTAAAATGAGAAAATACTCAGTGTTTTTCATTTGTCAAGTATTTAATTCACACAGGAGTATACAAAAATAGGCTTTACCATGTGGTTATTTCATATCGACTATTTATTTATTGAATTACCAGAAAACATGCTATATCGTGAAAAATATATCGTTATCGAGATAAGAAATTATCTATAATGGGATAGATGATTTTGGCCATATCGCCCAGCCTTACCCATGAGCCTCAGCCACAGTTGCTACGGAGAAGAAGCCAGTCAGAGTAGTGAATCAGAGCGGTAGAGAATTCAAAACTCTTCGTTGTTGAACTGTAGTTTCTGAATTCAAATTTGAATTACTTTATATTGCAGATTGTTTTCAGGTTTCTCTACAGAATAATCTTTAGCTTCTGCCCACCATTAGTTGTGCACGTAAAATAACGTAATAATTAGTAATTAGTAATTGGATGTTTCTTGCAGAAATGCACCCTGGGAGTCGTAGTTAACTTTGTATTAAAGTATTCTTATGATTATCTGAGTCCAGTAATACAGTCTATGGGAAAAATACATGGCACATCACAACTCTATAGACACAAAAATGTAGGCACTTATTTGATTGTTGATGTAGCACTAAGTTGAGTCAGGATCAAAACTTTATAACCTAAAGTCTTCGTTGTTGTTGTATGTGTTTGTTTGTTTGCTTCAGCGCCCCACTGCAACCACGCAGTGCTCTCATGGAAATAAACGAAGAGTCTGTGTTTGGTCACACAGTGTTGTCAGTCTGAACGCAGCCTGAGGGTAACCCTGTGTTTACGATAAGTGGAATTTACCCTGAGAAAGACCTCTATATGTTGAACCTTGTTTATTTGACACAAGCTGCTGAGAAAACTCCTCCGTGATGTAACGGTGACACATGCAGACCTGTGATGGGAAGGTGTTACAGCGAGCCAAAAGTCCCATCTCCCTATTTTAGTACTCATTTTTAAACACATTCATCACATGTCTATAGAGTCATAGTAATGTCTACAGAGGTTGTGTAGGTGGAAGTCCTCAGCTGGTTCTGTTTGTCTGATGAACATGCTCTTGGTGACTTAGAACTGACTTTTAGCCTGTTACAGTAAGTCACATATAATATCAGGTCGGCAAACTGTTACTGTCTCGTAAACAAATTGGATTCATGCACTTCCAATAACATTTTTAAATATTCATTGTTTTTCTCACTGGGTATTTCATTTAAAAATTATAACCTTACTAAATCTTCTAAAGCTTCAACTTGAGTGTTTTTGGAGGACTGAAGACTTAATTTGATCACACAAGCCACATTATTAAAATAGTAAATCAACCTGGTCTCACGAGAAGTCGTACAAATAGCACGACATTACAGGGACATTCCTCGTGTCATGAGAACGCATTTTAGCCGTGTCATTTGTACGCCTCTTTTCGTGTGTCATTTGTACACCACGCAACAAAACTACGGTAACGTCCGCTGTTAGGTTTAGGCAACAAAACCACTACGTCATGGTTGGGCTTAAAATAAGTACGCAAACTAAGTAAAATATGTACAGAAACAACGTAACAGAAGTATGGAAAACATGTGACAAACTTACTTAACTTACAAAACAAAACACCGGTCTCCTGGTTGAAAGTCCTGTCCTGTGACCCATACACCTCCCCTCCTGCCCGCCATAAGCAGTCTTTCTCGCTTTTTATTCTACGTCACCAGCTCTGAGCGTAGCATATTTACGTGGATGCATTTACATTTGACTAAGTACAGACTACATGGCGTGCAAATGACACGTCAAAAGCAAGAAAGGTTTGTGTATTGCACGCTAAATGCCTTGCGCATTATCGTGGCATTCATACACCTTTTCGTGCGAAGGGAAGGAAAAGAGTTGAGGTCTGAGAACTGGAGAAGTCCGGGAAGGATGGAAAAGAGAGGTAAAAGGTAAAATAGAGGTGAGAAGGACGTGGAGTGAAAGAGTCTGGGCAGTGGAAGGGCTAAGGGCAGCAAGAGAGGATGAGGGAGGAAGGGCGTGGCGGGACAGACGGAGGGAGGGGAGGAAGGATCGCAGTGGTGAGACAGGTCGACTGACTCAGTCACATTCCTGTCGTCCAGATTTATGGTGGCTCGGGGTCCTGAAACAGGCCCGGAGCCGCGGCCAAATTACAGTCATCTAGAGCATTCCTCTGCTGCAAACACAGGTTAGCAGCCGGGACTGCGCTAAGTGCTAGGTGCTGCCTGTTGACAAATGACTTCCTTTGAAGGGCACAAAGAGAGAGACACACAGAGAGAGGCTGGATATTTACTGTGTGAGGGCAGAGAGAGACGAGCTGTCTGTGTTTCTTTTGTTGGAAAACATTTTTGCTAAAAGTAGAAAAGGAATAGTATGATTTGTTTGTGTGCATGTTTGGGTGGTGTGTCTGTGTGGGAACTTAACTTGTGAAGGATAAACCAGTGAAACCAACCGGCGACATCGGCTCCCAGTGGAGGGTCCCACACACACTCACACATACACACTGGGACAGGATGGGAACAGAAGTGTGTGTGACCTGTGTTAAGGGCATATTTGTGTTTAATACCAGGTTCCCAGACTACTAATGGCGCTAATAGCCCATCAGACCTGGGGCCAGGGCTGGGGGCCGCTGACCTCACCTAACCAGGGTGGATGTGTGTGTGATTAAAAGACAAGACAACATTTATTTTGTGTGTGTGTGTGCACTTACGATGTCTTTAGGGACAAAATGCAAAAGAGAAAAGAGTGATTACAATGATGTTAATATATATGTGTGTGTGTGTGTGTCCTCCAGGCGTTCACAGGCACCAGTCCCAGGACCTCTCAGGGTACTACTCCCTCCCTCCAGGCGGCGTCGGCCAGATCACTCCCTCCATGGGCTGGTGAGTCTCACACACACACACACACACACACAAACACACATATCAGTACATACTGTGACTCACTCAGTCCTTTGTGTACTTGTGATGACCTTGTTATTGTATGACTCGTAAACACATAAAGGAATACACTAGGTCTGTCTCTTACACGATGAGAACTGAGAGCTGAAACTATTTGTCAATTAAATGATTTGTTGATGGGGAGAAAATGTATCTGCAACTATTTTTGATGATTGATTAATCATTTAAATCAAGTCAGTTCTATTTGCCCAATACCACAAAAATCACAAGTTTGCCTCAGGGGGCTTTACAATCTGTACAACATACAACACCTTTTTACAGAACGACCCTCTCATCGGATAAGGAAAAACTTAAAAGAGAAGTCAACTTTAAATCAAAAAGGCCTGAAATCTGCTGTCTCCAGCCTCTAAATGTAAAGGTTTTCCTGGTTTTCTTCGCCTTCTGTGTCAGTAAACTCAATATCTTTGCTTTTTGGACTGTTGGTCAGACAAAACGAGGAATTCAAATATGTCAACTTGCACTTTTAAACTATTTTCTGGTATTTTAGTGACCAAACATTTAATCGATTATTTGAGAAATTAATTCTTTGTCCCATCTGTACAAACTTGCTTCTGCTGTTTAGTCCAAACTCTGGTGTTTTTCTGCACCATTAACCCGTATCTAATATAACCCCTAACCCTCAAACGTTCATTTTCCCCAAAACAAAAAAGCTTTCTGCTAATCTTCACAACCTCACCTTCTACCTTCTCAAACACCATCATCATCATTATCATCATCTTCTCCCCAGCATTACACATCCACACACACATACACACACTGACCTAGGTCAGTGTTACATACATCACTGTCTCACCTGGTGTCAGCGCAGCTAACCCAAGGCCCCGTTGGCGTGGAAACCACCTCCTTTGATCCTCCGTGTTTAGGACTCTTTACTTCAACTTGTAGCCGTTGGGTCAAAACAAAAGGAATGTGGACGACTGCAAAATTTAAAAGAAATGTCAACCAAAATAGTGTTTAGCGAGTCCTCTGAGTGCGTGTTTTTACTGACTGAAATTGAATTATCAATAAAGAGAAGAGAGCGTGGTTAAAAGCTGGATGTTATTGCCAAGAAATCATCTTAGTAAAAGAAGAAAAAGTCATGCAATATCTTCAGATCTAAATGTGCAACTTGCAGTCTTCCTCAAGATGTGGTGGATTCTGGGAAATGTTATAGATAGATAGATAGATAGATAGATGTAAATTATTGATCCCAAATTGGGAAAATGTTGTGTTACAGAAGCAGGTTAAGAGAGATAAATATCTATAGTATACACAATATAAAGAATATATTAGAATACACTGTAAATATACCAGACTACTACAACTAACTTAGAAAATATAAACATAGAATAGCATACTATATACATTAGCAAAGTGTGCAAGTTTCATTTTTTGTTTTAAAATGAAATGAGGTAGTAAATGCAGTAGAGTTCAGGTAGATTCGGGCCTTACATAAACTAGAAAGACCCCAAAATTAGATATCAAAATTGCCATGTTTCTGGCTTTTATCCACTACTTGTGTTTTGATTTTCCCAATAGTTCCTTATGGGGATGAAGCGGTAGCAGCGGTATAGAGAGCTCTGTAGTGTGGGACGTCTGAAACATCCACATCTGCTCCATATTTAGTCGTTTCATTTAGAGTTTCCATCGCTTCTGAGTCAACTGTGAGCTCGCGATGTCATGCTGGTTGATTGTGAACGTATAATGTCAGACTTCCATTGATTTATGGATCAACACAAATCCATTTATTACAACCTACAGTATGTGTGCCTGGACAAAATCCCCTGCAGGAGCAGTTAAAGGCTTACATCAAATGTCATGGAGATTTGGAACGGAAAGCTTAAAACTTTGTTTGTTGCGTTTGTACGCATACATGTGTGTTTATGTCTGTTTTTCATGTTTCTGTAGGACTAGCTGTCCGTCCCCAGACATTTCTCAAGTCTGTGATTTACAGCCGTTTTATCTTTTTCAGACACTTCACTATGGATTTTCACAAATATTATTAACAGCTAATCTCCTTTAACCCAGATTATCTGCTTGTTTTGGCCCCTTGTAGTGTGCTTCTTTGTTGAAGGAGGAGGAGGGGAGAGCAAAGAGAACGAGTGGCTAAATGTCAAACTGTTGTTTTCACTATTAGCCTGGTCTCCCCTCCTGTCCCTCCGTGACCACCTCCACATGTCCCCCGGGCCTGTTGGCTGGTCGAGCTAGCTGCCTCGGACCAGGAGGGGGTCAGGAATTATGTGAGATGTGTTTTGTTGTTTGTAAGGATGCAGCTGCAGCGGCGGCCGCTGTGGTGGGAGCATGAGTCTCACAAACATGTTGCATTATTAAATACAGTGTGAAGCGAGAGCTGAAGGGGATGTTATAAAGCCTCTTTAACTTCTATCCACCAAAGCAGAGCGAGAGCGTAGCACAGCCTCCCCCTGCCCCCTTAAGGAACGGTGGCCTGGATTGTGCTCGGAAAGAGGGTCGAAAGGGGTGGAAAGCTGGCCGTCAAAGAGAGGGGGGGGAGATGTGATATTGTTTAAATATGGGAATAACGGCATACATTTTCAGTAGGGCTGTCAATAGATTAAAATATTTGATTGTGATGAATCGCAAATTAATCACACATTTTTTTATCTGTTAAAAATGTACCTTAAAAGAGTACATGTCAAGTATTTAATACTCTTATCAACATGGGAGTGAGCAAATGTGCTTGCTTTATGCAAATGTATTTATATATTTATTACTGGAAAACAATTAACAACACAAAACAATGACAAATATTGTCCAGAAGCCCTCACAGGTACTGCATTTAGCATAAACAAATATGCTCAAATCATAACATGGCAAACTCAAGCCCAACAACAGCTGTCAGTGTGTCAGTGTGCTGACTTGACTATGACTTGTCCAAAACTGCATGTGATTATCATAAAGTGGGCATGTCTGTAAAGAGGAGACTCGTGGGTACCCATAGAACCCATTTTCATTCACATTTATTGAGGTCAGAGGTCAAGGGACCCCTTTGAAAATGGCCATTCCAGTTTTTCCTCGTTTAAATTTAGTGCTAGTTTGGAGCGTTATTTTGCCTCCTTCTCGATAAGCTAGTATAGCTAGTATAGTACCAATGGATTCCTCAGGTATTTTAGTTTCATATGATGTCAGTATCTTCACTCTAGCTTTAAAGCTGAGCCCGCTACAACCTAAGAATCGCAAATTGCATTAATGCGTTAACGAAATTAGTGGCGTTAAAACAAATTTGCGTTAACGTGTTATTATCGCGTTAACTTTGACAGCCCTGTTTTTCAGACAATCTTACCTGGAGGACATTTTTTGTTGCACTCTGTGGTTCTCACGAAAAGTGACAGAAATAGTTGTGCAACGAAAGAAAAAAATTATTACAAACAGTTACTGTTAAGCATGAAAGCTATTCCCCTTTGCCGTCATTTACTGACATTTCCAACGTCATTACCTTTGACTCAGGTTGTAGGGATGTAACTACTTTGTTGTCACTTGGAGTCAAAGTGTAACGAAGAAAATGCACGAGGCGCTGCAGCCAGCACAATGAGCAGGCCGCCTAGTATTTCATTTCATTCCCAGCATACCTCTGTCCAGCCATGCCTGTCACACGGGAGGCATTTTTCTCTTTGAGTGTGGTGTCACCATCACTCAGGAGCTTTCGGTGTGTGTGTGACCTGCATGATGGTTTATATGAGGGCTGGTGTTTGAAACATTGGATCAAAAATAAATCACACCGATTGATGGATTGTGAGATCTGGTGTTTTTGCAGCTTCCTGGTGAAATAACAAGCAGTTTGAACTGCCTTTCTCTGAGCAACACTTGACCCGTGTTGTAGTGTGACCTCGGTTAAAACAGGATTACAGCATGAATGGTCCTCCAGGAGCAGAGCGCAGTGATCACTGAATCTCTTCCCAGCTGAAGGCTTCTGCTACTGGGCTTTACTGTACATGCAGCGCTGCCTCCTCCTGGGGCTAAAGGATGAGACGAGGAAGTGTGTGTGGTGATAATCACGATTGTAAAGGTGATTTAAATGCTAGATGTGGATTGGAGTGCGTGTGTGTGCATATGTTGAAGGGGGGGGGGATGGTTGTATTGGCTCTCAGGAGGTAGAAGTGTGGTTTTCTACATATCAAAGGCTCTTGCTTACATCCCATCCCCACCCTCAACCTCCCGCGGTGTGTGAGTGTGTGTGTTTCTGTTCCCGGTAAGCCAAGTATTGACACACAGCTGTCAACAGTGCTGATCCAGACTCTCCACGGGGGGGATCACCGCGCATCACACGTCTACAATAGATACTTCTATAGATGCAAAAAAGCATTAAACCACAACATTTACTTTACTTTATTGAACAATGAGATTTTTTGTTTATTTTTATGTAGTTATTTGTTTGCATATTACAAAAATATGCCAATGCAAAAGATAAATACACTTTTACACATATATTTATGCATGTACATTTTTTAAAAAAAGCGGCAGGCTTGTCCAAAAGTCTCTCCTAAAACTCAAAGCAAGACAAACAAATTATATTATTTATAAATAATAAGGGATAGAACTAGAGCTGCAACGATTAATCGATTAGTTCGTCACCTATTAAATTAATCGCCAGCTATTTTGATAATCGATTAATCGGTTGAGTGATTTTTTTTTTAAAGAACAAAGTCTAAATTCTCTGATTTCAGCTTCTTAAATGTGAATATTTTAAGGTTTATTAACTCCTTTATCACAGTAAACTGAATATCTTTGAGTTGTGGACAAAACAAGACATTTGAGGACGTCATTTGGGAAACACTGATCGACATTTTTCACAATTTTCTGACTTTTTATAGACCAAACAACTAATGGATTAATCAAGAAAATAATTGACAGATTAATGAAAAATAATCATTAGTTGCAGGCCTAGATAGAACATTAAATACAAGACAAAAAAAATAAGAAAGGAAAGTAATCGCCAACTATATTGATAATCAATTAATCGTTGTGAGTAATCTTTTAAGAAAAAAAGTAAAAATTCCAGCTTCTTAAATGTGAATATTTTCTGGTTTCTTTCCTCCTCTATGACAGTAAACTGAATATCTTTGAGTTGTGGACAAAACAAGACATTTGAGGACGTCATCTTGGGCTTTGGGAAACACTGATCGACATTTTTCTCCATTTTCTGACATTTTATAGACCAAACAACTAATCGAGAAAATAAATGACAGATTAATCGACAAAGAAAATAACAGTTAGTTGCAGCCCTAGATAGAACATTAATTACAGGACAAAAAATAGGAAAAAAATGTAAAGAAAATTCACTATTATTTCTGATTCCAGCTGTCTAAGAAATGTGTTTAAGATGTTTTCAAAATGCAAACAAAGATGATTAATTGTTTACAATATGCAAGTTTAAATTCCCCCAAAGAATGCCTCTGTATCACAGTAGAGAGTTTATAAGTGTATCTGATTTTTATCTAATTTAAATCAAGATTATAATAGAATTAAATTGACTTATTTAAGGGCTAAACATCCTCTCAGGGATGGACAAACTTTTACCTGTAAAGCTAAAGGGCACTACCGTCTCTCCCCCTCTGCTGTGCTGTGGCAGGCAGAGCCAGCCCGTCTACCCTGCCCTGTCCCCCTGTGGATTCAGGCAGTCCTACCCATCCAACCTCTCCAGCGCCTCCTACTCCAGGTATCGTAGCCTGCTGGTCGGACCGAGCCAGGCCGAGCCAAGAAAGTAAAAGCAAAATAAAACAACAAGCCTACGCTCTGCATCAACCAACTCCTGTTTATAGCACATTCAAAACGCCTGAGCAGGAGTTTTTTCCATTCGCCATGTTCAGCTTCTGTGTCAGCTTTCATTGGGCAGCTGCTGTAAAAGTCCTATTGGAGCCAGTGTGCTGTAAACAGGACGAGTTCGCTGTTTCGCCAAAACAAGCCGAGTCGAGGCAAACTGAGCTAGTCGCTGCTGCAGAATACAAACGGCTGACACAGAAACACACACTCTTAAAGACATTAACTGCTTTTTTCTTGCTTTTGCTATTTTTTTTTAAGCAAATATTGTGTGAGATCCTGTTATGCCGTCCCATGCAGCAGGCATTTTGTTTTTCAAGGACAGGAACAATAAAAATAAGAGTGTGACCCCGCTGTGAGCGTGTGAGAGCTACAATATCTTCACACTGTTCAGCCAGGTGTTTTTGGTTTTTGTGTATTAGCTTAAGCTGCGATTCTAATTTGACACATTTGATCCTGAACAATCTCACACATACTGCAAGTCGGTGTTTGCAACAGACAGATGCTTTCCTCCCGCCACAGCGCTTTGCCAGTTCGTCAGGTTATCTCTCATTACACATACAAGGCCTCAGTCACACAGTAACCAGCCTCTCATATGGTTTGTTTTAGACCTGTATCGTGTCACATAGGTGGGTATTTACACAGTGATTGTCTGTTTTTTAGAAAATCACAACAAGTTAAAAGCCAGATCATGAATCGTATGATCTGGATTTTCTATCACATCTCTTAACCTGGTGTGTTAAAAGAGGGGGAAGAGGGGAAAAGAGGGGAAATGTATCCTCTGTATTCACTATTTCCAAGCAGTAAGCATTACATAATTTGCTAAACTTAATTATGCTTGCATACTTATGTTATGTATTTCTGTTGCTACTAGTACCTGAATTTGACAAGCACAGTTAACCCCACCTATGAGCAGTTACAGGTTAAAGACAAACAAAATGAATATTTTTTGGTTATTATTTGACGCTTACTCAAGCAGCTGATGCTTATTGCTGCTTCTTTGTCAGTCACTCTATTTTTCCCCTTTTTATCTCCATAGTGGTGCTGAAACAAACTTGTTTTTTGGAGACAAAATCCCCAAAAATGACCTTCTTTTTGACATAAATGAATATACTTGGATCATATGGTGGATGGTGAGATTATTCATTAAGATGTTTAGAAGTGCACCGACTACAAGACAGCGTTAAAGAGGTGAAGGAGTATTTTCCTCGTCTCCTAAACTCTCACTCTGTGATGCTAGGACGCCCTCTAGTGGTGACAAATGTTTACATCTTTGCTGAAGAAAAAATAAGAACCAAATCACATATTTTTTAAGCGCCGTGCTCAACATGAACACCCTCCACCAGTTGTATTTTTTTTTTTTTGAAGAGTCAATCAACCTATCTGTTCACACATTCCTGTGTTCAGTAACCCAAATTAGGCACTTAGATCTAAGAACTAAGATCAACCTAGAGGCTTTTCATGCTTTCAAGCTCATTGCTTACCAGAACTGACGCTCTTGCTTTGACGCTCCCAGTCCTCTCTGCACCCCGACTCAAAGCATTTCTCTGAACTAAAGCTTTTTTTTTGTTTTACTCTCTGTCTGTCTTCCTCCACCTTTTTTCTTTCACCTCCACCAGGTTCCCTCACTCTCTGATGCTGGGCCCAGGAGGCATGCATCCTACAGGGATCCCCCACCCAGCCATAGTGCCCCCTTCAGGCAAACAGGAGCACGATCACTATGACAGGGGCATGTATGTGTAAGTATCGCCTGCACTTCATACCACGCTTGCTTTGTAAATTATTTTAGGTCATTTTTCTTCACTCTGTCACACTCCTCTCCTCATAACTGTTCTTCTCTCTAGCTCTTTAGTTTGTGTATTTTTGTACTAACTTAATGCATTTTTTTCCTGCAAGGTTAGACTTTAATTTGAGACAGGAACTCCTATTTTGTGGCAGTATTTAATATATTTAAATCTTTACCTGACTCACAGCTCAAATAGCTATTTTCATGCTTTGTGTATTTGTCTGAGATTTTAATTCTTGACTGAATAAATCAATTTCATTTGAAGGTATGTATAAACTATGCAAAGAATTAGGAACTCTCATCATATCAGCGGTGGTGGACTATATTTTAATTAACCCCAAGTTTTACCCTTTTTATTTCCCCTTAAAGAAATAGTTCGACATGTTTTAGCTTTCTTGCCGAGAGTTAAATGAGAAGATCGGCAACACTCTTGTATGTGTTAATTGAATATGAAGCTACAGCCAGGAGACGGTTAGCTTTTGTTACCTTTGGACAGAGCCAGGCTAGCAGTTTCCCCCTGTTTCCAGTCTTTATGTCAAGCTAAGCTAAGTCTCCTGGCTGTAGCTTAATATTTAATGTACAGACATGACAGTGCTATCAATCATTCTGAACTAAACCTCGGTAAGAAAGTGAATATGTATATTTCTCAAGATGTCAAACTTTATTTTTGTATATTTGTATTGTTATGTTTCATGTAACCTACAGTATATGAGGAACACTCTAAGTCTAAATCCTTGTATACACAAACCAAAAGAGAAAAAAACTGTCTCTGATTGTATTTCCATCTTCACTCAAATTCCTTCACCCATCCTTGCCCCCTTCTCCTCCTCTTCCTCCTGCCACTCTCCTCCTCTTCCTCTCCCCCCCTCAGGAAGCAGCATGTGGAGGCCAAGCGGGAAAAGGAGCCCAAGAAGCCGGTCATCAAGAAACCCCTGAACGCCTTCATGCTCTACATGAAGGAGATGAGGGCGAAGGTCATCGCCGAGTGCACATTAAAGGAGAGCGCCGCCATCAACCAGATTCTGGGACGAAGGGTGAGGGATTCACACACACACACACACACACAACCAAACACACACACACAAGTGAACGCAGACTAATCCTGTTTCCAGGTCAGTTTGTAATTTCACACATGAGGAACATGAGAGGACTATTGTAACGTGAACTCCGTTCCCCTCACATACTGGTGCTACTGACATCACTTAGTGGTGGTACTGGGATCCTGAATAATGATAAGACTAATAGTATAAATAAAAGACAGCTATAGCATTCGTACAGTTCAGAAGCAGATCATGCTGTATCGTACACTTAGGCCAATCACCACCAATCACTCTCTAAAAATGTAATTGAATCGGCCTGCTGTACAGTACACAGTATGTGCAAATATGATAATGTGATCAAAATACTAACAGTTCCTCTTGATTATTGTTGTTGTTTTGTTTTGTGTCTCCAGTGGCATGCACTGACCCGGGAGGAACAGGCCAAGTACTACGAGTTGGCCAGGAAAGAGAGACAACTCCACATGCAGCTCTACCCGACCTGGTCCGCCAGAGACAACTACGTGAGTACTTCTATTCTCACTCCTCATCTTTTTTCTCCTCTTCCTCCATACTCCATACAACTCTTCTGAGCTGATCTGGAAAAAAAAAACATAACCAGGGGGATGAAAACGTTTTAAGTCGAGGAGGATCTCTCACTTTGTTATGGAGAAGGCATGATTTCTATACCTGGGCTGTAGAGGGAACCATCTCTAGAGTGAAGAAGTCATCTGGTTGTTTACAACGCTGAGCTTGTGGAAACTAAATAGTGGTTTTAATGATGTAAAATATATTATTACATTACCTTTTATTACATTACAATTATTACTAACCAAAAAATATGTGCTTTTGTAATTATTATATCAATGTAAATAATTATAAACATGATCAGTTATACTTGTCATTATATGATATACATTATATATACATATTATATATATTATATACTTGTTATTATACTTAAAAAAATATAATTTTCCATTTATTCATTCTCTCCTGGGGAGAAATGGAAAGAAAATGTTCATCAAAGTAAGACATACAAGACACATTAAATCGTAAAACTACAATGTTTGTGCTGCATATGGTGATTTTAAAATCACATTTTCACCTGGATTCTTCTATTATTGATTTTTTAGAATTGAATTTCAGAATGTTTTTCAAGTATGAACACATAAACACCAATAAATTCCCTTCAAAATAAGAGTAAGAAAGCAATGACAGGTATTTATACTCTGATAAGGTAGTATATCATGCAGTATTTATTACATTAGCGAGCAGAAAGCTGCTTTTGAGAAATTATAAAATGTCAAAATCGTTAAAAAGTACAAAACATTTGATGCAACAAACACCAGGAGCCAGTCCAGCCACTTGACTTCTTTCTCTCTGGTGTGATTCCCTGTAAATAAAACAAAAATGACAAACAGGATCAATCAATAAACCAGAACTTGTTGAACTGGGTTTGATCATATTTTTTGTTCTCACCTCAGAGCTTCCTTTACTGGCTACTGTCTCAACAACCTGCATGATTATTGGCTCCCAGGCCTGTCAGTCAAGTCATAAAACATAACGACAGACTTTCATAGCATGAAATGATTAAAATCGGTCTCCCAGAATACAAGAGGAAGTCAAAGCTGTGTGGTGCATGTGTTGTAGTCTAATGTTTTGGGGATGTGCTGTATCTGGGCTGCTGTGTGCCTCTGATCTGTCAGTTTGCTGTTGAACTCTTGCAGGAGGCGGGCCTTAGCGGGGTCGCAGGGGAAAAGAGTAAAGCTGATTGGGTAGGGACACGTCTTATGGTGGATTTATGCCTCTGTGGTGGGAAAATCTGTGAAGAGCTGCATGAAAGGGGTTGTGGGTATTCCTGTGCAAAGTTTGCATGCACCTTCCAAAAATCTTAATGACTCACACACATCAGCCCTCACAGACAAACACGTAAGCTGCAAAAGCAGATCTGATTGGTCAGTTTTGAACACATTTCACCAAGTCTTGCACGTTGCTATGGTTATGACTACTAGTCAGTTAAACTGTAAATCACACAGAGGTATAAATCAACCCGTTTTGCTCAACTAACAGAGAGCAAGGCCGCATGGCTGGCCTCGCTGCCTTAGTTTATGTTTTACTTTTGGGCATTTAAAATCTTCATTTGAGTTATTCGTAATGCTAAACACATGTTATGGTTACACAGAAACACAACTTTTGACACTTTTTTATATTCAGTAGTTTTTCTAATGATTACAGGTTTAAGTAAATCCTGTAATGTTTGAATGTTTTCTACCAGAAAACGATGAGGAAAATGTGTCATAATCAGGTGAAGTAAAGGCTTTGGTTGTAACAGAAGCTGCTTTCAGTGACGTTAGATATACCTTGTCAGAGTGGTAACCTGTTTACGCTTCTCTCTGCTGTACTGTCTTGTTTCTCTATACCTGACTGAGCTGTAGACGGGCAGGCATGGCACACAAAGTCGTGGTGGCACTTTATTCGGGGCTGTGGTTTATAACACGTTCTATAACACCTGAACGAGTGCTTCATGTCACAAACATGCACACTGATTCAGTTCTAATGTCATTCTTCATTTGGTTTTTGGGTCTCTTTAATGCTGCAGCACAAGGCGATGCCACTTTATTGAGCAGACATTTCAAAATAAAAGTCCTAACCTTATCCGTAGAGAGTTATTTTCTAAGCTCGCTGTTCATCCTCGCGATGTTGTGAATATGTTATAAACCAGAGCTCTAGTAAACTGTGATCATAGGTGTAGGAGCTATTGCTGTATGCATGGAGCTTTGAGCATTTTCTAAGCAGTTCAGCAAAGGCCTAACACAGTGGATGCTGTTTGATTAGTTCATGTGGACAAATGTCATGACTTAGTTCTACTGTATATGTAAACATCATCCCAACGTGGTAGCTTACTGACAGATACAGAGCTCGTTTTTACAGTATTCAACTATAGGGGCATTGGGCAGATAACTTTATACTGTATGTCAACAAGTCAAACCTTTTTCCAATAATTTTGATAACAGGAATGTGATCATTCTGCAGTTGTAAGGTGGACCCATCGTTAGAGTTGTTCCGATATCGATACCAGTATCCGAAATGCGTCCGATAGCGCCCAAAATTTTGGATTGGGTATCGGCGAGTAGTCCAGTCTATGCACCTATCCGATACCATAATTTAAAAATAATATCGTCCGATACCGTAAGTTCAGGTGTCGGGAAGGAAAAAATGGTATCGGAACACCTCTACTTATTGTTGCACTATATCATCACAACTCCACGAGTGTAAAGAAACCAAAAACGTAAACGATTTATCCAAAATATTCCTCTTAGGCACAGGGCAACAGAGTCTGATACGCTCAAGAACAACTTGTGTAATGATGAACTCTACATACAAGCATTCAGGGCTTCTTGGCTATTGTTTCATTTCAAGAAACCCCCTCACTCCCCCGTCACCCTGCACACACTGCTCTCCTTCTCAGGTTTAAAAAAAACAAACAAAAAAAAACAGTCAGTGGACCTACTAGCAAAACAGGAAGCGAAGTTCCACATATCGCCCCCGCAGCTGTGGAGGGTTTCTCCTCCGAGTCCTAAAAAAACCTACACATTGTACATACAGGGACACACACACACACACACACACACACGTACGCCCACAGACAGAAAGCTTCAGAGCGGTGCAGTTGCTAGAGGAGTTGTTGTAACCACATAGACAATGCTGACAGCGAGCCGAGGAGGGCAGACATCGAAGCGTAGGCGGTAGATCTCTGTGCCCACATCCTTCATCTCAACCCAAATATGAGGCCTCACTTCACCATCACCGGATCTGCGTGAACAACTCTGATGTTTACCTCAACAGTCACACATTACAATCAGACTGGAGATAATGAAAATTACTACAAAATATGAAGACGAGATTGTTGGATCTGAGGTGATCTGCGAACCTTTTTAAGGTGTCGATTCTTTTACTTTTTGTGCGACGACGCATCAGGTTTTGCATGAAATCAATTTACAATGACATTAGTGATGGAACGTTTGGATTTCTTTATCTTTCTTGCTTTTTTTCTTGCTTTCGTAGAGCATTAAAGATGGTTGCCTGACCTGGTTGCTGCTTTTAACTTTGCACTTTTTCATTTACACGTCACATGAGGAATTTTTCACATGGTGCAGTTTGCTGTTGATAAAAAGAATACAGTTTTGGGACTGTATTTCATATCATAAACTCTCACTGTCAATATCACTCTCAAAGAGGGATTGCACTCGAGGGTGATAAAACAAACATATTAAGCTAACCGGTAAAGCAAAGAGGAACACAGAAAGTTTTTGTGGAAGTCTTTTCAGATAAAATCATGTAGACTGAACAAAAATATAAACGCAACACTTTTGTTTTCCCACCTAGATTCAGATTGAAGACTTTTTCTATGCACACAAAAGGCTTATTTCTCTCAAATTCTGGTCACAAGTTTGTTAAAGTCTGTGTTCCTTCTCCTTTCGCACACCTGTGTAATAATCATCCTGTTTAATCAGCATCTTGATAAGCGACACCTGTCACGTTAAGTACTCACCAACACAGATTTTAACCATTTTGTGACCAGAATTTGAGAGAAATAAGCCTTTTTGTGTGCATGGAAAAAGTCTTTTGTCATTTTTTTCAATGTAGATATAAGAGAACAGCTGCACAATCCCATTATCTTTACAAATGATGGCTGATAACTAATCTGAGTATAAACCAAAAGATCTGGATTCATCAGCGTCAGTCAAAAGTCTGCAGCTCATTTCAACAGCTGAGCCAGTCTCATTTAATGTGGGGGGTTTTGTTTTGTTTTTTCTCCCGCAGGGCAAAAAGAAGAGGAGAAAAAGGGAGAAGCTTCAGGACTCCAATACAGGTAAACACATAAATATCTTCCTTTTTCTCTTGTCAGACAGATACAACGGCGCTATGGCCGGTGTCAACTCTGCAGTAGCTATTGGAGAGAATTCAGTTGAGCTTGAAGTTGCGTTGGCGTTCGTAGCACAACATCTTTGAGGCAGGATGTGTCTCTAACGTCAAACCACCCACCCACTCTGCTTTCCACCTAACCTGAATTATAAACATTGTAATCTCCGGTGTACAAAATGTTTTGTCCTGTTCTTAGTTGTCCACCTTTATTATGTCAGACATCATGATATTTTCCCCTTTCCCTTTACCATATTTAGGCAATTATCAAAAAAATATTTTCCCATCTCTTATCTTAACCAATTAAAACACACAGAAGTCCTCCACATGTAGTAGATCACTCACTGTACATGAGCGCTCATGCGAACACTGTGGCAGCAAATAGCATTAGCAGGTAGCGTTAAAAATAAAAAGCTAAATTATAAAAAATCTTAAATGTCCTGCAGGCAACGCTGGTATTTCATGTAAGAGATTGGTAGAAAAAATATGGATGTTGATAGATGTTAGTCAACTGATGGTGAAGCATGAATGGTGCAATAATCTAATGCAAGTCCTGAACTAAAGCTATGCTCCATTTAAAAGTTACTGTGCAGCTGATGAAAAATCTAGATATTAAGTCTGATTTTCAGCTAAAAATCTATATTATATAAATATATATTTAGAGTATTTTCACCACTTTACCTTCTGTCAGACAGCCCTTTCCGACGGGGAACTGAAGCGGTTGTATCCATCTATGCTCTCGCCAAAGCCACCAGACTCCATCGAAAAAAACAGTAATTTTACCTCACAGAACATAGAGGTTGCTGGTCTACCACTGCCTTGATTTGTTAGCTTGTTTGTCACACAATAACACAAACTAACTAACTGATCGAGGCAGCAGTAGACAGGCAACTCCCGTGTTCTGCAAGGTAAAATTACTGTTTTTTTCAATGGAGTCTGGTGGCTGATTGCAAAGCATGAATGATCCAATGCAATTCTGAAGTAAAGCTATGTTCCATTTAAAACGTTACTGTGCAACTGAAGAAAAATCTAAAAATTAAATCAGATTTTCAACTAAAAATCTGATGAGGATTTCAATATTTTCTGATATCAGGCCCAACTTCAGCCTCAAACAGAGAAGTAGTAACGTGTATTTCGGGATTTAAAGACTGCTGACCTCCTGAGATAAAGCATTTAATGACTGCGTCTTTGCAAGAAAGAGAAAACCTTTTAAAATCCTGTACTAACAGAGTGCCACAGCACGGCTGCCCTCTCTCTGTACGTCTTAACAGCTTGTTTCCAGGATGTCTGACTTGCTTGTTTAACTAAGTTGTGTGTTGAGTGGTTATTCTGGTCGTCGATGTTTTGCTGCGCTGTAACCGGCTACTAACAGTTTGACCTGATGGCTTTTCTCTGAACGGACAGCCCTGTTTCCTGCCCTGACATGCTCTTGTGTCTCTTTCTTTATTTCTCTCCTCTTCGTCTATCTTCATCTCTCCTTCCTCTGTCCTCGCCCCCTCTAACCCCTTTTCTTCTTCTTCTTCTTCTGCTCCTCTCTCTTTTTGCTCTCTTGTTATGTGCATGCTGTGCATTGTGCTCAGACCCGGGCTCTCCTAAGAAATGCCGGGCTCGCTTCGGCCTCAACCAACAAACGGACTGGTGCGGTCCTTGCAGGTGTGTAAAACAAACATCCACCACTACCCACTCCATAGCACCGCACTGCTGTCGTCCAACAAACGAATCTCATCTTTCCTCCCATTTAACCATCAGTGCATCCCTTCCCTCTGATGGGGTTATTCAAGCATTTCTCAAAGGTGGAGCAGCTCTGGAGGTACTAATGAGTCTTGTGTTACTACTTAAGTTACCAAGCTCCACCCACTGACGATTATGTCTGCCTCAAGACGAGCTCCGCCTTCAAAGAATTGTTGAAAACCCAGATCTCTGCATGCCGTCTGTCACTAACTTGCTGCTCTACAAATTGAAGTATTATAGCCACAGATATGTAGTTATATAGTAATACAAGAAATATAGTATAGGCACATTTTCACAGTTAAAAGAGGCATCAAAACATCCCGAAAAACCAAAACCACTTTAAGTCAATAACATTAGGCTCCACAGGTTTATTGTCAGGATTACTGTTCCAGGATCAGTAATCAAGGCATCACAGGTGAAGAAAAACGCTTAATCCAGATTTATTTATTACCAAAAACAAATTTTCTCCCGTTTCTTTATTTTTCTTCCTGTGATGTCTCACCTAAAAGGTCAGAGGTGGTTCGGGCTTTGCACTGCTGTTTTAATGCGTTGCGTCATACAGGCCCTGTACAGTTAACGTGGTTAAAGGGGAATACCACTCTGGTACTCAAAACAAAAAACATACCTACATTCACCCTTTGCATTACCGAATTTAACTCCCAACATGTTCTGACATTTATGAATTCACGCGAGTTTGTGTCGAAAAAAGTCAGACTTCGTCAAACTTTTTATCGCAATTTGTAGATTCATGCCAAGGTCAGAGTTCAGCTGGGACTAAAAAAAAACAGTCAATATGAAGGCATTATTATCATGGAACTATAATCACAATCAATTAACACCAGTTTGCAACACCTGTGTTGTAAAAGGTCAAACTTTCACAAAATATTTCAAGTCCTAAAGGGATAGTTTGGGTGTTTTGAAGTGGGGTTGTATGAGGTACTTATCCATAGTCATATTACCTACAGTAGATGACGGTCGGCACGCCCCCAGTTTGGAGAAGCAGACAGGAGTTACCGCACGGAACCAAAACCCAATGTTCTGCAAGGTAAAATTACTGTTTTTCAATGGAGTCTGGTTGCTTTTGGCGAAACCATAGATAATGGGTTCGGTTCCCCTTCGGAAAGAGGAAACCAGAGAAAATGTTCTAAATATAGCGTACACTTAAATTGATACTGATTCTTTTAGGTGAGCCTTTCTTTTAGGTTGCTAAAATACATTTTGCTGTCGGCCCGTTCACAGCAGTACATTGCTTTGCTCCCATGCAGTAACTCCTATCTGCTTCTGCTGACCATCATCTACTGTAGGTATATACACTGACTTTGGATAAATACCTCATACAACCCCACTTCAAAACACCTGAACTGTCCCTTTAAAGCCTCTGAACAGCCACACAGGTGTTTTCAGTTAATCTGGCTGATTAGACCTCTTCTCAGGACTGGGTGGACTCTTCCTGAGTCTCCTGCTAGCTTTGTTGCACCTGTTAGGGGCGGGACAAATCACACCTTTATCATTCTTATTGGTTAGACAAAGATTAGTGACCTAATAAAAGCTCTGGTCACCTTCAACCTGAGCAGAGGTCTAATTAGCTAGAGTAACTGAGGACACCTGTGGCTTTATGCTCATTCAGTAGCAAAGGTTGCCAAATTGAATTCATTATTTCATGTTTCTCTCTTGGTTGTTACGTTTTTCCGCTGTGAGCGAATGGCCTGAGCCAGCTGGAAAAATATTTTGAACAAGCAAAATGGGAAAGTTGGTTTACAAAGTTTAGTATAAAGTCAATCACAGCACAAAGGGTGTTAGATTTATTTATCCACCAGAGCTGTTCATCCAAATGCACCTAAGGCTAATTTACTAAATCAGCTACAACACTGATCTCACTGTTTTTTCCTGACCTTTTCTCAAGATTGCAACAACCTCAGTTTCTCTGTAATAAGGCAGAAACATGGTGATAGTCCAATATAAATCAGAAGCAGGCCCATCACCTCCTCTTGTTTTAGTCCCAGCGGGATTTACCGTAGGCGATAGTCGGCAGCTTCACTGCAAGGAGTCAGGAATCTGTGTGGTTCTGCAGAAAAGAGCTTCTACCACCACAGCACTGTAGCAACCCCGTCGTCTTCCCCACCATCACGTCATGGAAATCTAAGTGTGTGTGTGTGTTTCGGTTTGAGAGAACAAAGGGGGGTGAATGTGGTTAGAGCGAATCCTTATCACCACAGCTCAACACACACACACACACACACACACACTCCCTGCAGCTTTTGCATTTTGACGGCGTTCTCATGCCCATCTGCTTTCAACTCTCTCCATTCATGCGATGTGGTAACCGGCGCCTTTTGATGGTGAACTCTGACATTTAGAAATCACTTTCTATTGCACTCTTCCTCCCTCTCTCCCTCTCTCTCTCTGTCTCTAAATATGGCCTAGCGCCTTTCCTTGCGGTTAAACCTGGTGACTCATATCATATTCTGGTAATGATCATGGGATCCTGTTAACTGCTTTGATGCTGCGCTCAGAGGTACACAAGTGTGCTTTTAAGTATAACACCTCACAAAGCACAGCACAGCACTGCTGTCTGACTATTAGACTATTGTTTGGTGCAGACCAGGAGAAGAGGAGTTCATTGTTTAACGCTACTAATAGTAAACGAAAGTAATACAGTAAATTAATTATAAATATGAGTGGTATTCCCTGCTCTCGAATAATAAATTATCAATTATCTTAGCTTAGCATGGAGACTGGAAACAGGGAAACAGCCAGCCTGACTCCTTTGTTCCATAACACAAATCTAGCAGACATGAGAGTGGTATCAATTTTCTCATCTAATTCTCAGCAAGAAAGCAAATTTTTAAAAATGTTGAAATGTTCCTTTAAAGCAATTTTTAATATTTTCCCTTAGATTGACGCCAATTTTACAATTATGTTTTGACTTTTTCCGTATAAAAGAGCAATATTTTTTTAAAACTAGATTGTTTTATATCTAGAAAATCGTCAGTTAGGAGCCTGGAATTTCAGAAAATATATTTCCTGAGATGAATTTGTGATGTTTTGGTAAATTAACTCTTCATTTACATCTGTACATAGACACTAATACTTTTGTGTTGTTCATTTTGACCCCATGTCTCCCTGTTCGTTGACGTCGTGTGAATGATGCATCTTCATTAAAGCCTGCTGACGTTTACCATCCACACTTTATTCACAGATAACTCTCTCTGACTGTCCCTAGGAGGAAAAAGAAGTGCATTCGCTACCTTCAAGGAGGAGGCTGTCCCAGCCCAACTTCTTCAGATTTAAGTGCTATAGACTCTCCTCCCTCCCCCGCCCGCCACCGTCTGTACCAGCACCAGCTCCCCCCGTCCCCGGGCTGCTCCCCGCCGCCCACCTCCCCGTCGACACACCTCACCTTGTCTCCGCCGACACACACACCACGCTCACACACGCGCTTACCCCCGCAGCAGTCTGCCGGCAAGCGCGGCGACCTCCGTCAGCCCGCAACCAAACACGCCCTCACACACCTGGAACTGACCGGCAAGCAGACACACGGCTCGACGACGGCGCTGTCGGCCGTCAAGGCCGCAGGACTTTCTCTCAAAGTGCTAACAGAGTCTCAGTGATCGCTGTTGTCCGCTCACGCCCCCTGACCCCACCCTCACCTCAGAGCCATGACGATCATCTTCCTCACCTGCCTTCATTCTCACATCTTTGGTGGTCGTTTTTGTTTGATTAAAACAAAAAATAGGAGTGATTGAAGGAGCCATCCTTCAGCCCCCCTGTGACAGCCAGCATCCTCCCTGCTAGATTACCCTCAGAGTAAGATACTAGCTGTGTCTCCGTTCAGAGGCTGGATCCTCCACAGTCTGCGTTTCTAGACAGAATACATCATTAACAGGTCAATTCCTTCTTAAAGCCTCCTTCAAATGGTCAATTATTTAATCAAGCATTCAGGCAATCCTTAAAAGTCTGGAAATATTTGGCCGATGTGTGGCTCACCAATCACTGGTAAATTGTTACCAGGCTGGACGATGTTAATAAGGCTAGCATTAACCTAATCATACTGTAAATTAGTTCAAACTTTAAGTTGATGATGAACACCCGAGTGTTAAACTGTGTCATTTGGAAGAGAAACCTCCTGTCTGGTGGTCCGCTGAAGGATCCACATTGTTGGGAGGATCCAGCCCCTGAACTGGTGACTGAACCCCCACCAGTCAGTCAAAAGAGATCCAGTTGTAGAGAGGCAGACCTGCACTGGAGGCACAATTAATCTGTGGTTCTTTGGCTCCATCTGCTGCAGTTCAACTCAAATAAAGCGATTCGTTTTTGCCTCGAGGACAGCTCTGCCTCGTGAGAAACAAATTCACAAATAAAGCCCCGCTCTGTGCTCTTTTTCTTTTTTTTTCAAAGCCGGCCCTGTGCTTTGACCTCCGTGACAATCACAAACCAAATGTATTGTAAATGAGCTCTTTGTTAAACAAACCACATCAGACTCTTCTTCAGTGCTGTTACATATACAGTTTCTTCCAAATGTAGGGGTTTACAGATCACCATCAGACACATTATTCACCACTATCACTCAGACCAAACCAGAGGGAAGCAACAACCAGCCAGTCTGACCAGCAGAACCTCAGCTCTAAAGAGACACATTCACCTTTTTTTGTTAAGTTTCATTCCATTTACAAACATTTTTACAACTATGTGCAGCCCCTCAAACACATTTTCAGCAGGTAAACAGATCTCATACATGACAGAATATCCCCAACTGCAAGTTACATTGTTTCTTTTAGGCACTTTCAGTCTCTCACTATATCAACCGTTACATTTTTGTTCCATTTTCCTCCTAATCTTTGGTATTTTTGTATGAGTCTCGTGATGTTTTGCTGGCGGGGAAACCCTCAGAGAAAGACGAGAGGGATATATTTTTCTTCTCTTGGCTGTTTTCCTTTGACTGAACATTTTGCAGCTCCGTAAACTAATCTGAGACCAAATGGGTACTATTATATTGCATTGTGTTGTAAAGTTTTATAAATGTTGGAATTCCCTATTATAATTAAACTTTTATATGTTTTTATGTAAAAAAGAAAAAAAAAAAGGAAATGACTAAAAAAAAAAAGATTCTTTTAGTTTCTACTATTTCTTAAAGCAATACATTTTGTGTTTGTCCTCTTGTGCAGACCTTTTACTTTTTGTTTCGGTCAAGTGTTCCCGCAGCAGCGTTCAAATGATATCCTGTGTTCTCAATCTGTGCATGTCCCAACTTCAACGTAACATCGACATACATACATACATACATTTGACTAAAAAGGCTTTATTTTACTGTTCTGCTTGCAGCTTCAAACTCGGCTTAAAACGCTGTGGACAAACTGTAAACTGAGCTTTTGTACAGCAAAACTGTTTTCCTCCAGCAGAGAGAGCTCTTGTGCTAGAAATAGCTTGTTTTATTTTGAGGATGTTCAGTCCGTAGTGGGAACGCATCGGAGATGTCTTTTGTATTTTTTACGCCTCAAATGTATTACTTGGTTTTGTTTGATGTATTAAAGTGTTTTGAATATCTTGTCCATGTCTACTGTGGTTAAAAATAGAGATTTCAAGAAGGATTTCAGTGAGCGAAATTACTTTTTTTTACCTTCTCGGACCCACAATAGACCCATTTTTATCTTTTTTTAGGTGGAGATAGCAGGTCAGCAGTAGATGTCACATAGAAGTGGTGTACATCATCTGAAAGCTGGGAACCTGAGGATTAATCTGAGATGCAGCTCAGCACAGTGAGTCAAGTTGCTCTAGTCATAAATCTGAATTAAACATTAATTAAAATAAATTGAGAAAGTGTATAAGGGTTTAGAACATTATGATCGAAGTATATGATGGCCATTCCTTTGCCCACTTGTGTCTCATAAGTTGTTGGCAGCAATTTATGGGCTGATACCATTTGGTAAACAGGTTTGGTGCTAAATTTAACCATTTTTTTATTGACAATTGATAAAAAAATGACCAATACAATCCCTTCAAAATATAACATAAAGACACCAAGACCTTGAGGAACACCATAGGAAAAAGCCATGCTGTGTTTTGGTGTCAAAAACCTCTGACTGAAATTTTTCCATGATTAGATGGCGAGCACTTCTGTTGTGTAAACTGCTCAGAAACCCCTTTACTGTCAATCTACCTAGAAAAGCCATCCATCCTCTGAATGCCCTAGGTCTTAAGTTTGTGGCTGTTACGTTTCATGAGGCTGTGATTATCCTAGAGGTCACCACAGGTTATTTTATACAGTGAGGTCACATTTAAAAACAATGGTCTCACTACAATGAAATGTCTACTATGCGGACTAACATCATCACACATGAATACAGTTGGGCTCATTGGATCCACAAGAGTCTCATTTTTACAGTGATATACAATTCATGTAATTCCAAGACTGTTTAGGGACCCCAGTATGCAGAAATATTCAAATACACCATTATAGAATAGTCGAAAATAACACATTTATCCTGCGTGCAAAAAAACTGCATGTGATTATCATAAAGTTGGCGTGTCTGTAAAGGGGAGACTCGTGGGTACCCATAGAACCCATTTTCATTCACATATCTGGAGGTCAGAGGTCAAGGGACCCCTTTGAAAATAGCCATGTCTGTTTTTCCTCGCCAAAATTTAGCATAACTTTGGAGCGTTACTGAGCCTCTTTCCTGACGAGCTAGTATGACACGGTTGTTATAAATGGATTCCTGAGGTTTTCTTGTTTCTGTACCTTCACTCTAGCTCTAAAGCTAAATCTGCTACAGCCTCTGAAAGACAGTAAAGTCAGTCCGGGTCAAAATAATTAAAATTATCCCAAAGAAGGTCATGTTCCTCAGCACCTTCAACACAAAAATGACACACACCAGCCATTTTATACGTTTTATTTACTCCTCCAATAAATGTTTGATCATCCCAAAAGCCAGCATCAGAGCTTTATCTGAGAAAAAGTTTCCAATTCAAAACAACATGAATTAGGAATGAGTTACTCGATGCTTGAACTACTTCCGAGTCCAAAAAGGACGTTAACGCCAAAAAAAAACATCTTTCCACCTCAAACTTCACTTTTCCTTTAAAACAGTCAGTCCTCCCCCCCCATTTAATATGGTTTCACATGACGGATGCATTTACAGAGCAAAAATAAAATATTCACCCTTTCATCTCAAAAAAAGACATTTTATTTAATCAATTAACCTAAAAGAAAAACAAAACATGTCCAGTAAAAAAGACAACTGTAGCGATTATTAATAGGGAAATTTTCTTCTAATCTTCAATCCATGAAACCGGGTCTATTTATCTGAATACACAACGTGTGTGTGTGTGTGTGTGTGTGTGTTTGTGTGTAGAAACAGAAAAGAGCTTCTTAGTTTAAATAATGACGACACACGGGCAGGTTAAAATGGTCATGCTATGGGTATGCAGAAATTGAGGGAAGGGAAAGAGAGGAGTATGTGGCTCTAAATATACTAAATGTAAATATTGACAAGTATGAACAACACCAGTGCAACCAGTTAGCGGGGACAATTCCTTTTCAGTGTGGTAGTGTTGGCAGGATCTCCCCCTTTACTTCTCTTCACACCACTGGTTCTCTTTGCGTACCTGCGGACGAGAGGAGGGACAAACGGGCTGAGTTTCTGAAAATTATGTCAAAGCACTTATACAGAATGAAATGGGTTATTTAAATCATCTTTAGCATCCAAATTGATCTATTAATTTCTCATATTTTTTCTGACAGACAGGTGATGGATGGAATAACTACCTGGGCTTCTTCCTCCTCTGTGAAATCATTTTTGATGTTGAACGTCTTCCTGATCTCCTCCGGGGTTTTGCCTTTAATCATGTTGGCCACCGTCTTGCAGGTGACATCTAACAGACCTTTGATGTCCAAATAGTTGGCGGCCTGAAAAGGAAACGTAACAGTACCGTGAAGAAGATTAGAGGGGTGGGGTGGCAGTGGGGGAAAAAAACACTGTAAAGGACTGACAGACGCCTTAGCATTTCAAGGAAAATATCAAGACCTACAGGCAGCCATTGCTGTATTTATTTCAGGGACTACAATGCATGAAGCTACTGGTGATTTTCACTACTGTCGTTTTTTCAGACTGCCGTGGTTTTAATGCTGATGAGGATTAAAAATCATGTTGCGTTAATACAGAAAACAGCATGAGGCTGCATTGGTGTGGGCGTCACGTCTCAGGTACCACTGCGACAATTAACTAGTACTCCGATCTGTACGATCTGTATCTGCATCAGGAAAAACATGCAAGGTGTAACTGCACGCAGAAAGCATCGTGATCAGAGTGCTATTTGATCGGTTATGTTCTGATCTCAGCCAGGTGTAATTTAAGAAATAAAAATATGTCCAGCAAGTTCAAAGGTCACCTAACTCCAGCTCTTCCTGCTAGCTTTAACAAGCTACAAGTAGTAGCAGTAGTTAGCAAGTCTTCCCTTGCAAAAAGAATGACGGTGACGACGAGAAAATGCAAAGGCTGTGAATCAGATGTTAATTATCCAAACAATGTATCTGGGTACAAATGGTGCCTATTATCCAGGAAGGACAGTTTGAGTAATAGATCCATGAATTTGAAAGCTTGTCAGATGTCAAAATACAGCAGTTTCTATTACTAAGATGATATTGATTACTTTCAACCATATCTGAGCACTACTGCTACATTTCAAAGCCATCAGCTAGCTTACACACTAGGCTGAGGTCACTGAACAATACATCAACTCCACTCCTGCTGAGTTCCAGTAAACTCATAATACCTGTTTAACCTCACATACACCACGTGGTGACAACGCCTCGCACTCATTTGGTACGGGAGCAACCGCTCGCTCATCCGCTCTTCAGCACCAACTAGCTTTGTGCGTGTAAATCACATTCAAAACAGCCGGAGGGGGGCTAATCAACTCAAGTGACGGACACTCCGACTTGTGTTTCACTTCCTGGAAGCCCACAGCTTGGCCAACACCTATTTCCCAATCACTGCTCAGGTTACCTTTCACCTGCTCTGCCTGGTTTAACCGTCACATGCTGACCAGTGAAAATCCTTTTTAAAGCCCACGATCACTCCCTGTGGCTTTTCACCTTAAAAAAACGTCTGTTTAAATCCCTACAGAAGCAAACCACCAATCTTCCAGCTGTTGCTAAGCAACTTTTGTATCTCTGTCAACCAAATGAACACGCTCAGCACTCTGCCACAGCAGTGAATGAAATCAGCCACAGGAGAGGAGCGTCACGAGAAAAAATATGCACATTTAACTTTACAAACATGTCAAGAAGAGGCACTGAAGCCAAAGAGAATATCTGCAATGACAACTTTATGTAAAGGTGTATCAAAGTAAATGTCTTGAGAAATCAAATTATAGAACAGTGTGTGTGTTGTGGGGATAAAAATCTGTTAATAATTTAACATTGTGGGGACTCAACTCCTATGTAGGGCAAAAAAAAAAGCTGGTGTGACCAATGTTAACCATTACATTAAGGTTTTGTTTTTGGTTAAAGTTCAGGTGAGGGGTTTGGTGTGGTAATGGTTGTAGTTAAGGTTACTGTCAACCTCAATGTAGTGTTATGTAATATAATGTAAACCGTATTTACCAGAATGAGTTCAAACAAGGTTCCCTGGTCCACTTTGAGGAACTCCTGGTCCCATACAGGAATGTCATCTGTCCTCTTCTCCTTGTTCTCGTCGTCTTCAGGAGGAGGAGGGTCATCTTTGTGATGGGTGCACCACTGAATCACCTGAGGGGAACAAACACATACCAAAAATAAAGTAAAAAAGGTAGCACATTACAGTAGTCATGACAACATGTAGGGCATTAATCAGTACTGCACTTGGAGCACAAGGGTTTAAAACACATTGTTCTTTGTGTAGTACCACTGTGTGCCCTGTTTCTCTCTGGAAAATGATCATAAATCAGCATGAGTTCCAGATCTCCAACTGAGTTATGAAACCCTCGTGTTTTAAATAGCTGCAGCTCTGAAACACAAAAAGATCATTCAAAGCCTTCTGCTCCCAAAACTGTGATTAGTTGATCGGCAAGAAAAATCTAACAAGGGCAAAGGGGGACACATAGCTTGTGCTTCATGTGTGTGATAGATGAACATTAAAAAAATGTGATCTTAACAGGACGTGAAGACAAACACTCCACTTTAACACCATTTCTGATCAACCTAGCTAAAAACAAAAGAACGTTAATACAACATAATATATATAATGTTCATTTTTTGTTGAAACTGAAATGCGTTTGATATTTTGTAGATAGTAGATAGACTATTAGAAATGTTAGAAACACCTTTCCGTAGAATGCATTATAATTTAACAGTTTCACAAATTACGGTCTCCAAAATGAGTTAATTTCAATCTACACCTCTTCAAAAACTGATTTAAAGAAACTAATAAACTGGCAACTGAGTAAGGCTGTCCCGAATACAATTTTTTGGGCTTCGCAGCACGGCACAGCAGGTAGACATGTTCTTCTGTTTGTCTCCATCTCCCCCATTTCTGTTCCCGAGACAGCGCCGCTGCCGCACTACTGTACACACACTCACCTCTATGAGGATTGTGCATTTAAAATAATATTAAATAACCAGAATGTCATCCAAAAAAATGCTATGACGTGCATGTGCTAAATATTGGATAAATCTCAGAATATTTATTATTATTATATATATATATACATATATATATATATAATTATATATATATTATATTTGACTTAAATCAGCATCTCAGTTTAATGCATGTGGGATTATTCCTTATTTCATGGGCTAATTTGGGATTTATACTTTATTATTACATACTTCTATAAACAAAAATAATATGAAGCATTCAAAGACTGATTTGGAGGTTGATTTCCATGGCAATGGTCGAAGCATTCGGGTCAGCCCTACAACTGAGTAAACGATACATGTATACACATTTCAGTATATATATATATATTTGACTTAAATCAGCATTTCAGTTTAATGCACAAATAAATTAAAAACACAAATGGCAATCACTAACTCGTGCTTGTCTTTTGAAGCAGAGAAAAAACACCCAAACTACTGTTGGAAGATTTAAGATGACCATAGTTTCTTCATCAAAACATGAATCATTTTTTCATCATCTACAACAAAAAAATCTAACAATCAACTTAATCAGT
>CAKALU010069674.1:0-28347 GCA_916700995.1 Hozukius guyotensis
AAAGTAAATGTCTTGAGAAATCAAATTATAGAACAGTGTGTGTGTTGTGGGGATAAAAATCTGTTAATAATTTAACATTGTGGGGACTCAACTCCTATCTAGGGCAAAAAAAAAAGCTGGTGTGACCAATGTTAACCATTACATTATGGTTTTGTTTTTGGTTAAAGTTCAGGTGAGGGGTTTGGTGTGGTAATGGTTGTAGTTAAGGTTACTGTCAACCTCAATGTAGCGTTATGTAATATAATGTAAACCGTATTTACCAGAATGAGTTCAAACAAGGTTCCCTGGTCCACTTTGAGGAACTCCTGGTCCCATACAGGAATGTCATCTGTCCTCTTCTCCTTGTTCTCGTCGTCTTCAGGAGGAGGAGGGTCATCTTTGTGATGGGTGCACCACTGAATCACCTGAGGGGAACAAACACATACCAAAAATAAAGTAAAAAAGGTAGCACATTACAGTAGTCATGACCACATGTAGGGCATTAATCAGTACTGCACTTGGAGCACAAGGGTTTAAAACACATTGTTCTTTGTGTAGTATCACTGTGTGCCCTGTTTCTCTCTTGAAAATGATCATTAATCAGCATGGGTTCCAGATCTCCAACTGAGTTATGACTAAAAGAATTGTAAAAACCCTCGTGTTTTAAATAGCTGCAGCTCTGAAACACAAAAAGATCATTCAAAGCCTTCTGCTCCCAAAACTGTGATTAGTTGATCGGCAAGAAAAATCTAACAAGGGCAAAAGGGGGACACATAGCTTGTGCTTCATGTGTGTGATAGATGAACATTAAAAAAACGTGATCTTAACAGGATGTGAAGACAAACACTCCACTTTAACACCATTTCTGGTCAACCTGGCTAAAAACAAAAGAACTTTAATACAACATAATATATATAATGCGTTTGATATTTTGTAGATAGTAGATAGATAGTAGACTATTAGAAATGTTAGAAACACCTTTCCGCAGAAAGTATTGTAATTCAAAACAGTATCACAAACTACGGTCTCCAAAATGAGTTAATTTCAATCTACACCTCTTCAAAAACTGATTTAAAAAAAACTGGCAACTGAGTAGGGATGTCTATAAATATATATATATTTGACTTAAATCAGCATCTCAGTTTAATGCACAAATAAATTAAAAACACAGATGGCAATCACTAACTCGTGCTTGTCTTTTGAAGCAGAGAAAAAACACCCAAACTACTGTTGGAAGATTTAAGATGACCATAGTTTCTTCATCAAAACATGAATAATTTTGTCATCATCTACAACAAAAAAATCTAACAATCAACTTAATCAGTGTGCATGAAACCAATTTAAATCTTTACATATATATATCTAGGATAACACAAAGCTATGGGTGTATGTTCTGTACCTTCTTGAGGATGGCAGCGTTGACATTAGGGAGGGGAACTGGGTCATCATCTCCTTCATCATCCATTCCCAAATCTGTCAGAGAATCAATGAATATCATACATCAGTCTGTAAGAGTAAGTAAGAGTAAGATGAACCTTTATTAATCCCTGGAGGGAAATTCAGGTGTCAAAGCAGCAACAGCAGCAAACAGAGTGAAACACAGGAGAGGTAAAGGTATACAAAAATTATAAAAACAATAATAGAGATATAAAAGATACAGAGTGAATGGGTGAACATAGTGTGTACAGTATGTACAATAAATAAATGTAATATGTGCATATGTGCAGTCTATAAAGTGGTATATAGGATGTATAGTGTAAAGTAAGTGTAAAGTGCACCAGTGGTTGAGTCCAAGATGGTTGCAGATGTAATATATATACCAAAATGTACAGCTGGTGCAAAGTAAAAAAAACAAAACAAAATCACACAAAGTCAGCTGTGAAGTGACACCATGGACTCAAAAGTGTGTGATGATACCTTCTAACATGGTCTTGATGGTGACAGACTGTTTTGCTATCTCAACATCCACCTCGAAGATTTCCCCATCGGAGCTCTGTAATTTTATTGTTGGCATTATCTGTAGAAGACAAGAACAAATAGATTATTAAACATGTAAAAAAAAGGTGTTTACATGCAGGGTCTGAAATTAACCTTTTTCCTCATCTGCCACTGTGGCAGGTCACTGAACATTTCTACCGGCTGATTCAGGGAGTTTTTTAAAGAAATTTCAAAGAAGTTATTTGCTAATTATCATCTATTTACCAGTAGACATGGAAGTAAAGCAAAACAATTAACTTTGTATTCTTTTCTTGGAAATGTATTAAATAAATTACCAGCTTTTGAGAAATATCATTATTAAATCATGTTTATAATAAAGTAATTTTCAATAAATTTACAGGTAAATATTTGGGTAATTTGGCAGTAATTTCAAAGAAATTTAAAAACTACTTGCTAATTATTACCTAATTACCATGAAATGTGTGGACCTTTAAAATGAAGTGTTACTATATATAATTTAGGCTTTAGAATTGCTTTTTAAAAACAATATTTCTTAATATAAGGAAAACCTGTCTGCCATGGTGGCAGGTGACCTAAAATGTTCACCTGCCACAGCCAACATTTACCCTGTTATCTGGCAGGTGGCAGGTGCTGATTTCATTCCCTGTTTACATGACTATACATCTGTACAAAATGTGATTAAGTCGCATTAACTAGCTGCTAGCGTTAGCAATGACCAGACTTTGACTTAGTGTCAGCTTGCTAAGCTATAATACTGTATTTAGGCAATGGCTAGTTGACAACTTAACCTGCTACAGACAGTAAGTTTAGGTAACCTTAGCTACGGAAGTAACCATAACGACAAAACATGGTTAGCTCTATAGCTAACATTTAGCTTGTTTACACATGCTAAACGACGGTGATGCTAACCAAATAGCTAACATTTAGCTTGCTATTAGGCTGATAATTAACTAACTTGTTAATGCATACAACACCACATGTTAAACGCTACCTACAACACCCACCTGTATGTGTTTTTAACAATCAAAACAATAATAATAATAAGCTAGCATTACCATGCACTATGCTAGCATGTTAGCTTGTTGAGCTAGCCGCCTGGCGACGTCAGGGAGGCCTCTCAGAACAAAGATGTAAACAAAGATGTAATTTACCAAATGTTTTTTTAAAAAGACACATTCCGCTTTGCGAAAGCTACGTACCGTAAATGTTTTTAACTCAGATCCCAGAGGTTGAGATTCCTCTGTAGTCAACAGCAGGGCCTGACAGACGCGGAGGCTCCGACAGACAGACAGCGGGCTGAATCTCTCTGGATGAGATGAGAGCTGCTGCTGCTGGAGGGTAGTGATGGGTCGGTACAGAACGAGCCAGTTCAAAGAGCCGGCTCTTTTAAGAGAACGATAAGATCCGGCTCCCGTCCGAGAGCCGTTTTTTTTTTTCTTTTTTTTTTAAAGGGACTGTTTGTAACTTTTTACACGTATAAATCTACCGGGTCGGTGTCCCATGCGCGCTCGCATATGCGCCTCGCGTGTGGCTACGCTGTTCAGACAAGACTCCAACACAAACTACACGGAAGCACCAAAACCTCAAAGTTATATCTAGTGAAGCCTGTCTTGCAAAACAGTGTTGGCAGCGGTCGGAGGACACGGGGGAGACCGTAGCTTTGGTCTCCAGGGTCGGAGTGTCTGCTGTACTCTGCTCCTCTGCTCCTCTGCCTGCTTGCCTTCACTCACACACCGCGCTCGTTCTCGCGCTCCACTCTTACGTGCATGCGCGCATACTACACACTGCAGAAGACTTCGTAGCTCTGAGAATGTCTAGTAAATGTACAGTGGACGTTTGTGCAGAAATAACTGCTGCAGCTCCTCCAGACCAACAGAGGTTTCCCGTGTCTTGTGAAGTGACGGGGCGCCGCATCGCTCTAAACAGTGAGGCGACACACGTCAGCTAAAACCACAATATCTCTTTATTTCAGCTGCTTGGCAGTAATGTTAGCTGACAAGACGGAGGTCTCTCCGTGAATCAGTGCTGATCCTAGTGTTGGCTTTTCATGCTTCAGCCTCCCGACCAGGTACAGGGGAGACACCGGCACCCGGTCGGAGACGATAACGTTTCTCGCTGCAGAGCCCCGTCACTTCACAAGACACGGAAAACCTCTGTTGGTCTGGAGGAGCTGCAGCAGTTATTTCTGCACAAACGTCCACTGTACATTCACTAGATATTCTCAGAGCTACTAACTCTTCTGCAGTGTGTAGTTTGCGCGCATGAACGTAAGAGTGGAGCGCGAGAACGCGCGCGGTGTCTGAGTGAAGGCAAGCAGGCAGAGGAGCATAGTACAGCAGAGACTCCGGCCCTGGAGACCAAAGCTACGGTCTCCCCAGTGTCTTCTGGCCGTGGTCGGGGGGCTGGAGCAGGAAGAGTTGACACTGTTTTGAAAGACGGGCTTCACTAGATATAACTTTGCGGTTTTGGTGCTTCCGTGCAGTTTGTGTTGGAGTCTGAGTCTGAACAGCGTAGCCACACACAAGCGCGCATGGGACACCGACCCGGTAGATTTATACGTGTAAAAAGTTACAAACAGTCCCTTTAATTCAAGGCAGAATGATAGGACGATCTTCTCCGCGCCACGGGCACTCCATGCACTGACTGTGACTGAATGTTGTGTTAATGACGTCCGTGCGACCAATCAGGTGATGACAGACAAGGATCATACCATCAAGCAGGGAGGGGCGGGGGTGCGCGGCGCACTGACGGTCTACAGGTACAGAGCAGGAGGGAGAGGAGGAGAGAAAGAGAGAGGAGTGCGGTGCGCGAATAGCAGACAAGATGAGTGACAGTCGGAAACGAAGCAGCATGTAAAATTACGGTATTCAGGAAATTATAAGGTTTAGTATAATTTATATTGAATAATTTAAGTGATATATGCGCACACATACTAGTCAAAGGTCAAAATAGTGCTAAATGTGGCTGAATTATAAAAGGCAGAAGTGGTAAAAACGAAGAACCGTTTGGGAGCCGAAAGAGCCGGCTCTTCTTGGTGAGCTGAGCCAAATGATCCGGCTCACTAAAAAGAGCTAATTCCCATCACTAGTGCTGAGCTGCCGCCCAGAGGCTGACGATCGCTTTGTCAAGATACCGGAGCAAGAAAGGCAAGGTCTATAATAAGGAGGATAGACTAACGCGTCATCAACGCGTCGTATGACACATGCGCAGTAAAATCTGGTCTGCACTTCAGTTACACAGCGCATGCGTCATACCCCTCACCCCAAGACCCGTGACCAAGCCTCCTTCTATAGGCCTTGGCAGAAAGGAGGGGTGGCCTGCCTAATAAAGGGCTGATTTTCCTGTTTATTTAACCCTGTTTTATTTGCAGTATGTTGCATCTTGTTTTTTGCACTATCCCCTTTGCTGCTGTACACTGCAAATTTCCCCACTGCGGGACTAATAAAGGAATATCTTATCTTATCTTATCTTATATATATATATATATAGAGAGAGAGAGAGAGAGAGAGCGATATTTGACTTAAATCAGCATCTCAGTTTAATGCACAAATAAATTAAAAACACAAATGGTAATCACTAACTCGTGCTTGTTTTTTGAATCAGAGAAAAAACAGAAGAAGAAGAAGGAAGATTTAAGGTGACCATAGTTTCTTCATCAAAACACAGGTATTTAGGATGTTTTACCACACATTATGTTAATTTAGCCTTGTCCAGTATTGACTTACAGCCCTACAAAAAAGTAAGTATTGACTTACTTTTGGAAAATTTGCTTTAGGTCTATGTGCCATCATACTGTAGCTAAACTATATTCTATAATGCGGATTAATGTAGTTGTTCTTTAAACTACCACGGGGTGGCGCTTTCTCCTTGTTACAGATCATTTCGAGCTGATTCTATGGTGTATTCAAGTGGTCCTCGAAAGCTCTCATTTCCTGGCTTTGGGTGCATAAATACCACTTTATCTATTTCTACATGTTGCATCACTACTGGTTTTATTTTTCATAAATAATATAAATGTTTTGTGGCTTTTGTTGTCAAGCAACACAGCGATTTTTTTTTAACTTTTTATTATTCACAAGATGAATGAATTCACTAACAGTAAGGCAAAATCATTACAATAACAAAGTTATCACCCTCAAAACTGAGCAGATATCACAATAGACATAAAACATTTACACAGACAATAAAATAATAAATAAATAAAACAACGTTAAAAAAAAGTTAGTTATAGGGTCAGATAATTTTCAAGTAAGTAGTAAGTACGGAAGTACGCAGATTGGAACCCACTGATACACTGCAACCAGGAATAAACTAGGACACATTTAGAATGTTTAGTTTTAAAATTATGTCAAGGGTCTAAATATTGTATATTCGTGACATTACGAATGGGTAGAAATGGGCTGTGTGTATTTCCCTGTGGATTGAGTGTTTCGATACTTTCACAGTATTTATATAGGACTTAAACCTGCTTTATAAAAGAAAAACATGAAATCTCACTTTTTTATAATATGGGACCTTTTAAAACTGGAGTCAAATTCCTTGTATGTGTACACATACTTGGCCAATAAAGCTGTTTCTGATTTACATGAAATAGAATTACTCAAGTAAATTACAAAATTATAGATAGATAGATAGATAGATAGATAGATAGATAGATAGTAATTATTAATCCCGAGGGAAATTCAAGTTTCCAGCATCACAGTTCCATAGTGCAAAACATGTTAGTAAAAAGGCAGTAACAAAGTTAGTAGTGCAAAGTACAAAGTACAAAAAAATATACCAGATATAAAAATACAAGATCTGAAGAAAACTGTTAAAACTGAATATAGTGCAGGGTAACAGCTGTGATACACGACTATTAAAAAAGTGAATATAGTGCAGAAAAGACTCTTAAAAATGAGTATAGTGCAGGGTAACTCCAGTAGCTTAGTCTATGAAAGTGCACTGTATGCATTATTATCTGTATGACAGTACTTGAGTAAATGTACTAACATCCCACCACTGCAGATAGGTAAATAACACAAAAAAAAGCAACCAAATGTTTTTCCAGCTCTCCACATCATCTTCATGCTTTTATTTAGAAGGTCACAACCGGAAGTGTGGTGTTTTATTGCGGAGAGTTCGACACAAACTCATTTCCAGGGTGGATCCAAGGCCTATAGAAGGAGGCTTGAAGACTGGTCTTAGGTTGGGGGTATAACGCATGCGCAGTGCAGACCATACTTTACTGCGCATGTGTGGTACCCCCGAGCTATGACGTATTGATGACGCATGTCTCATCCTCCTTTCTATAGTCCTTGGGTGGATCACCAACTGACGTCTCTCTCCCACTCCCTCCCTCTCTCTCTTCAGTTTCAATTCAGTCAAATCATCGCGATCTGGCGGCCAGAGAGGTTCATACATACATGCGTCTTCTACTGACAAGAGAGCAGACAACCCCTCTCTGTCACCGTTAAGTGTAATCTCCGGAAAAGACGAGAGACACCTGGAGGGAGTCGTCGTCGTCGTCTCCTTAACCGAAAATTAGTTAAACCCCGAAAAACACACACAAAAAAATGGACGAAAAGGTGTTCACGAAAGAGCTAGATCTGTGGATCGAGCAGCTCAACGAATGCAAGCAGCTGTCTGAGGGACAAGTGAAGACACTATGTGAAAAGGTGAGATATATTTTTAATTAAACATATCCTCTTCTCAACCCTTAACTTGGTGTCAAACTTCTTCTCTTCTCCTCCTTTACCGCCACCTTCCAGACACTCAAAATGGCGTCTGTAGTTCACATTTCACTGCGCCGTATATTTAAACAACCGTTAAGCGTTCTAACTGATTTTGTGCGTTAGAACCGTTAGAAATATGAATGAATGAAAGACTTTATTTCAAACATAAAAATAAATAAAAACAAATACAAAATAATAACAAACAAAACAAGAGTAATAGTGTCCGAAAAAAGGAGTAGGTAGAAGTAAAACTTATATTTCCCTATACCCCTTTCTCACTTCTCCTCTAATAACTCATATATCATAGAATGATAATATAATATAATAATATAGTATGTCAAAAAGATTAGTAGCATAGTGTGTCATTATAAAATAATATAGGATATCAAAAAAGTCATAGTATAGCATGTCATAAAAATAATATAATATTTAATTAAATAATAATATAGTAGGAAATTAAATAATAATATAGGATATTAAAAAAGTCATAGTTTAGTATGTCATAAAATAATAATATAGTATGTCAAAAAGATTAATAGCATAGTATGTCATTATAAAATAATATAGCAGGACATTAAATAATATAGGATATCAAAAAAGTCATAGTATAGCATGTCATAAAATAATATAATATTTCATTTAATAATAATATAGTAGGAAATTAAATAATAATATAGGATATCAAAAAAGTCATAGTTTAGTATGTCATAAAATAATAATATAGTATGTCAAAAAGATTAATAGCATAGTATGTCATTATAAAATAATATAGTAGGACATTAAATAATATAGGATATCAAAAAGTCATAGTATAGCATGTCATAAAATAATATAATATTTCATTAAATAATAATATAGTAGGAAATTAAATAATAATATAGGATATTAAAAAAGTCATAGTTTAGTATGTCATAAAATAATAATATAGTATCCCAGATTTATTTACATCCCAAATTAAATGTATGAACAGCATCCCAAGTTTATTTACAACCTACATATCCATCCGGAGTTAAAAAGTAGATATAAACCCTAACCCCTAACACAACCCCAAAGCACACGTTGTTGTTAATAGTGGGTTTACTAAGCCAGGAGAGGGAGAGGTGTCAGCCATACTGTGGATTCAAGTCACATACCACATTTACAGCCCTCCTTCATTCAGACTGTCAGTGTGACCTGTAACATCTCTTTTAGCTAGCTGTGGCAGTAAAAGTCCTCTCAAGTTTAACTGCTTCATTACTGTACCCATAATGTCACAGGTTGTCTGCATGTAAGTGTGGTAGAAAAGGAAAATGTAGGTGAATTATGGTATAAAAAAAAAACACCAATATTTTGAGCCTTTATGTTCTGAAATCAGCACAATGAAGCCCCGAAAAGGTTGGTTACTCTGCTTTTCTTAAAGGTAAACAGTTGCAATTAACCTCTGACCTCAACCCTTCATCTAGCTTCTTATTTACCTCTACCTACCTTGTTAACAAGGCAATAAGGTAGGCAATTTTCACAAAACCATGACATCACATGATGGTCTAAGACATGTCAATTAGTGGGGACTGTTAACTAAAAAGGTAGATGAATTATGGTATCAAACAAACACTATCCTGAAGTATTCAGTCTTGTGAAGGGCTCATTGCATGGGTGGAATATGGTCTCAAAAAAGCACAAAATGCAAGTCTCCCTCAAAAATAATCCAAGGCACACTGTAGTGTTTTAACAAAATTAAAATGCCTTTATTTTACATGGCAATAATTGTTTAAAATGACCAACATAGGTCTTCATCAGGATCACTGTGAGCATACTATCCTGAAGTAATTTATCCTAATGTAATGTGCAGCACGTTGAAGCCCTGAAAAGGTTAGTAAACGCATACTGTACAGTTAAAATGTGGGTGAATGTGCACACAGTTACTCTGCTTTTCTCACAAGTAAACAGTTAGAGTTAACCTCTGACCCCTGCCCTTCATCTAGCTTCTTATTTACTTCTCTAGTCAATAAGTAGTGAGACTGACGTGTTAACAAGGCAATAAACATAATCATGACATTATATGGTCAAAAACACGTCATGTGTGAACCATATTAATCCTCAACTCTTGTTTCTGGTTTACTTATCCACATTTTAGGACAGTTATGTTGTTATATATACAGGGTAACATAGACTTAAATGCAAGCTAATGACATGGGCGACTGAACTCATTTGATGGCTAGACTTGAGGTCATCTTCGAGGCCACATAGGTGTTGTCATCTGTCTGTGGCTTTGACCTTTTATCCACGTAACTAGTGGTTGTTTGTTGCTGAGCCAGGAGTTTGATCTTATTTAACTGCCACACACTTATTCCTAAAAAAAAAAAATACAGAATTAATACATAACAACAATTATTTATATATAATTATATATATATTATTATTTTCAGTATCCACACACATGTTTTATCTGTCTGCTCTTGCTTTGGCTGGTAACTGGCCAACTGAGTCTGCAGACTTGTGAGCTGGAGCTTAACCCCAATCTCTCCTCAACATCCTTTCTGCTCAGACTATCTGCTGATTTCTAGCCCTAGATATCTGGGTTAAACAGAAAAACGTCACCCTTAAACCATAGACTCTTATCATCAAATGGGGTGTTGCTTGTTTCTTTAATTTTTTTGCAATTTGCCTAAACTTGCCATCTTTTTTTATCCATTTTCCAGAAAGCCCTATTTGTGGTGGTTCAGTTCACTGTAATTTTTTTCTGATATCCTGGATTTCTTTAAATTTGCTGTTAAGCTTAACCCTGATAACAGAGGCTAAATTTGGACAGATGTTTTTCTTTTTTATTGCCATTTGCCAAATCTCTTTTTCATTCTTTAGTGCAGCTTGTAAAAGGCCCACTACCATGTTTGGTGTGCTGTGCGCTGGAGGTTAATGGCACGCTATATTCAAGTGGCTGCTCGTTAATCCCAGCATTTCTTTTCTTTTCTTTGTCCTCATCTTTTATATGGTCAGTTTAAAATTCCCTGCTTCTTACTGTGTGGATAGGAAGCTTAGGATGACATGGAGATGACTGTTGTACCTTTTGGAGGAAATTGACGGTTTTCGTTTGACTTATTTTGACTTCACATGTTTTTTTCCCCCAGCTGATATGCTTTGACATGTCGCTGCACAATCTGATTGATTTGTAGGCCTCGTGAACAGTTGTTATATATCCACAGAAAAAAAAAACTCAAAGAACATGTCGATGCACGAACAGCACAAATAATGTTGTGTTTTTCTTTCCTTTTGCCCCTCACTGTTTCCTCCCTAATGCAGCAAAGATGCCATAAAAATAGTCGAGAGGAAAAAGGAAACCTACACAGTTTCCTCCTCCTGAGGCTGCATCATTGTCACAGCTCTTATGAGCTCCAAACTACCGTCTACCTGCACTTAGCTATCCACCTCTCTTGAACCAGAACGCACCCACATCCTCCCTCATTTATAAATAGCAGAGGATATGATTGATTTGGAGTTACATCACTAACACTATCAAATCCATTGTTGCTAAGGGGATCAGGGCGTGTGACTCAGGATAACACTGTTCATTGTGACTCAGAGAGAGGCCGTCTCTGTTTTGGGATGTATGGGGGTGTGGAGGAATGTGATGTGCTGTGTAATCCGTCCTCAGTCTTTTCAATCCTGCTTGCCAGCTTTCTCAGAAAAGGCTCCAGAGTTTCTGTCTGGTGTCTAGTGTGTGCTGGGGAGGAGGGAATACTTGTCAGCTTCATCTTGTTTATCATAATCAATGCAAAATTTTCAGTTCTCAGCATTGCAGTATTTCCCCCCCCCCCCCTCTCTAAGCGTTTGTTTCTTCGTTTGCAGAGTAGTGATGTCATCTGCTTGATCATTTAATCGTGTTTAAATTGAGTGCAGACAATGCTCTGTTCACCAGAAATTGGTTTTATGTTCCTGTCAATTAAACAGTAAATTTAATTAAATGTGTAACACGTACCTCAGACAGAGACATATCCCTTTCACTACCTTTTTTCCCCCTCCGTTCAAAAATAAACCTTTTGAGAGTTACATAACCATTCAGACATTGTTTTTGTCTTCAAGCCCTTCGTTGTATATGTCGTCGCTCATTTGATTCCCCTTTAAAGCACCGTCAGCTAACCGTTGAAGGTAAATTAGCTTAAAGCAAAGATCAAAACGTGCTTTAAACCCAGAGAGATTTATATAAGGCAGCAACAGTACAGCAGCATCAAAAGGAAATTTGCTGATAAAGATGTGATTTTTCTCTTCAAACATTAATGCCATATGACATCATCTAAAGTGTGTCAGAATGACGTAATAATTTTTGGTCATGCGGCGATATTTGCCCCACTTCCTGGGAGCTGAAGCCTTCTGTATGACCTCTGTCTGTATTAAAACCAGTTTGATGCAGCTAGTCAGGGCGGCAAATAAAGCTGTGTTTGCCAGCTGAGGTCACGGTTTTACTAAGAATAATGAGTCAGTTAGTGAGAAGGATCGTTCCACCTGTTGGTTTGTTTTCCTATAACAACGCCGGATATAATGAACTAAATTTGCATCGCGTTTCCATTTAGCAGAGCAGAAATCCCAAGATAGTGTTCTAGTGATATCATAAAAACTGTACAAACTGATATCAAAAACACAAAGTATGCAACAAAACAGTGAACACACTCAAATCAAAAAGACTGACGCTGACAAAATGTTAAATGCATCTCAGCAAAATTCACAAAACTGTCCTAGAAAACACAGACATAATGTGCCGTCCTTTGGCTGCTGCTTGTGCTGATTTTTACACGGATTATAGTGCTGTTGTCAGGAAGATGCTTAACTTTTAAGCTACTATAAACATCTTGTGCGAGGTGAGGTCATTGTCTGTGGTTGTAGTTGTGCCTAGTCGTCAGGCTTAATGTCTCCAGGAGAACCTTTGGCCGTGTTTAACTCACTTTAATGGGATTATATTGCGGCAGCCGCTAAAATGCTGACTTTGCTTCTCAGCACTCGGCTAAGCAGTTTGTTGACTATGTGACGTCTGGCGTCTTTGGCACAGCTGTGATCTCGGCCGAGGGTCCCTCCCTGTTGCCTCGCCGTGGCATTTCAGCTACAGGTGTGGTCTGTACTTTGGCCGCGGCGCTTAGTAACCTCTGACGTCATCCTTTACCATTCACAGCTGGACTGGCACCCACGGTGCACTGTTGGATAAACAGATCTCCCACACACTAAGTTTTGAGGTTATTGCTAAATCCAAGCTTAAATTAGGAGTTATGAAAGCTGGTCACATTGAATTAGTTTACTTCATCCAGTTTTATGTAATATTTGATTGAATAGAACTTAATCACGTTTGATATTTTATTTTTTTTTCTGTCATATTTTTGTTGTTTTGTTGCTGATGATTGCAGTGGAACGAGGTTATTTACAACTGCAGGATTTTGACTAAAGATTAAAAGTGTCTTGAGTGGGCAATGAAAGAAGAGGATATAAAAAAAGATGAAAACACTGGCCCATTCCTCTGCAGTGCCTGATGCAACCTTTAGCAGAACTCGGCAAAATAAAATCAGTGGTTTAATACAGCATATAGTGAGAAGACATAACTCATATCTGTTGTCAGACCCAGTGGTCAGTGCTGTGGCGTCACAAAAAGTCCCTTTAACCAAGTCAGCTGAGCCAATTTAGGACACACAGAGGTGACATCTGATGTGTCAATAAACAAATTACTCATACAGTTCAGTGTACAGAGCTGTAAGCAGTTTATTGTATTATTCACTGGCAAAGCTACTTAAGAGTATCCTAATGAATTATAAACTGCATGTGATTATCATAAAGTGGGCATGTCTATAAAGGGGAGACTCATGGGTACCCATAGAACCCATTTTCATTCACATATCTTGAGGTCAGAGGTCAAGGGACCCCTTTTGAAAATGGCCATACCAGTTTTTCCTCGCCAATATTTAGCGTCAGTTTGGAGCGTTATTTAACCTCTTTCTCCACTCTAGCTTTAAAACGGAGCCCGCTACAACCTAAAAATTGCAAGTTGCATTAATGCGTTAAAGAAATGAGTGGCGATAAAACGAATTTGCGTTAACACGTTATTATCGCATTAACTTTGACAGCCCTAAATTTCAGTTCTTTTCAAATTATAGAGTGTATTAAATGTGTTTAGCGTTTAGTAAGGAGGATCACAGACAGACTGACCCGGCCCACTTAAAATGCACATTTGTTTATTTCCCCCTCGTTTCACTCAAAGTAATCAGGAGGATGAAAATATATTGCTGTTCCACTTTAACACAGGCATGTAGCTTTAGAGGTGGATGCCCTGATCAATCTGTCATCCACAGTCCAGTCATTGAAAGGCCTCCTGCCACATGGTAGTATGGGCACATGGAGGACGGTGTGCATGTGGGTGTAATATAGGTCAGCGTTGTGCAGCGCTGCATTCCCGTCCTGGTCACTTTAGGTCTGTCTCTCTCTGTCCCACATGCCGGGATGACAGGATGACAGGCCAACTTCAGCACTCTGTCAATGTCAGTTCTCTCTTTCTCTCACCGAGGTCACATTTGTTGTTTAAAAAGAACAGTATGAGGCTGCTCAGAGTGAGCCACAGACAAAACACCGGGCATTTATTAGGGAAGCATGCCCCATATCTCCGACTCCGTGCGTCAGACATGTCTGGTGGTCATTCAGCTCAGTCTCAGACCTTTTCTCTCTCAGCCTGAGGATTTGTTTGCCTCAAAGCTCCTTTAAAGAGCTCATCCAGCTGACTGACCCCCTTCGTCAGACCAGCCTGCCAAGCTAGACTGACTCCAGAATTATGTGGGTCTCCAGATTTAGTACTGGTGCTGTTTAAAGCTTTCTCATTATTTTTAGTTTTGTTTTAATGGGGCAAGTGCTGCTAAAGGCTGCATAATCATGAGGCACCTGCTTAGTGAAAATGATTTATAGAGATGTTCCGATACTATTTTTTCCTTCCCGATACCGATTCCGATACCTGAACTTCCGGTATTGGCCGATACCGAGTACTGATCCGATACCAGCGTGATTAAAAAAATATATAGTTATATAATATATAGTAAATAATATATAGTCCATACATAAAATAAGGAGAATCTGTCATTAGCCACACAGAGGTGGTTGTTTAAAGCCAAATGATGCCAAGTAAGAAGCTGACCTGCAAAATAAATCTGTAGGCGACCTACTGAGTCATACGCTGCCGCAGCAACTTTTAGACTGCGCCGTGATGATCTGGGTAGAATGAACCGTGTCCAAGAAAAACATTTTCCACTTTTAGACTCGTAGTGGCTGACTGTTGTGTTGCCATAGCCGTCCTAGCTATAACTGAGTGCTCTCAGAGTAATAATAATCCACAGACACTTGCGACTGTTTTCCACTCTGTTCTCTGCTTTTGCAGCATCACACTAATTGATTTTAGGAAATGTTGCAGTGCAACCAGAGCTGTCTCTCCAAGCGCTGCGAGGCAGGCCCACAGGAAACCAGACACACACACACACACACACACACACTCGGTAGGGGCTTATTTCCTTGGAGAGATTATGGTGGAGATGTTGGGGGTTGTGTTGTAATCACCGTGTAGCATCTTAGACCCCACTGGAGGCTGGCTGATGTGGAAATTGTGCAGAGATGTTGGCAGGAAATTGTCCGTTCCTGAAATAAAGATGGAGAACAAAGACTGACAAAGAAAATTACAGTGTGTAGAGCTGAGCATGTGATTACAGTGCAGGATCACATGGATTTTCCTGCATTTCAATGAGCACAACACAGTAAAGCGGCACACAAAATATACACTGTGGAAATTGGACTCTTGAGGCATTTTAAGCACCTGTGGGGTTTTTGCCTCATCTGCAGTTTTTGTATTTCACTCTTTTCCTGGTGTTTTCTCAATTTACACTCAATGAACCACATTTAACTGTGTGATTTTTTTTATTTTTTTTCTGCAGGCAAAAGAGATCCTGACCAAGGAGTCAAACGTCCAGGAGGTGAGATGTCCGGTGACGGTGTGTGGCGACGTGCACGGCCAGTTCCACGACCTCATGGAGCTGTTCAAGATCGGAGGGAAATCTCCAGACACAAACTATTTGTTCATGGGAGACTACGTAGACAGAGGGTACTACTCCGTAGAAACCGTCTCTTTACTAGTATCACTTAAGGTAAGTAATCATCTAAAAATGTGCTCCAAAACTGAAATTTAAAAGTGCTTTTTAGGGGGGAAAAATTAACAATACAGCTCTGTTTTTTGCTCGTGTTTCAGGTACGCTACAGGGAGCGCATCACAATCCTCAGAGGGAACCACGAGAGCAGACAGATCACACAAGTTTACGGCTTCTATGACGAGTGCCTAAGGAAATATGGTAACGCCAATGTTTGGAAGTACTTCACAGACCTGTTTGATTATCTCCCCCTCACTGCCTTGGTTGACTCTCAGGTGAGAATGTGCATTGGCTGGTTTTGACTTAATGTTGTGACAGAGTTTAATGTTGCATTGTAGAATGAAATATACAACACTACTAGTTTGGGAAATATTGGTTTGATGATGTGATGGATACAGTATTTACTACTTATACTGACAGTTTCCTCTTGTTCCTTCCAGATTTTCTGCCTTCATGGAGGTCTGTCACCGTCCATAGATACTTTGGATCACATCAGAGCACTGGACCGTTTACAGGAAGTGCCACATGAGGTAAAGATAATACTTCATTTTGATGTTCCTGGCCATGAAGCGGCTTATAGCTTTGCTTTTCAAAATTATACAGACATTTAAGTACAGTTAAACATGGTTGCTGTTAAGGTAATCAATACCATGACTGTGTTGGTGTTTCCTTGCTAATCTGCTCCTCTTCCTCTTTGTCCTCTGCAGGGTCCCATGTGTGACCTGCTGTGGTCCGACCCCGACGACCGCGGCGGCTGGGGCATCTCCCCTCGAGGAGCCGGCTACACTTTCGGCCAGGACATCTCTGAGACTTTCAACCACGCCAACCGCCTCACACTGGTGTCCCGTGCCCACCAGCTGGTTATGGAGGTATGTGTTTATATAATTTTACCTGGCAAATATACATTTTAGTATAATTCAGGTTACAGTACATAGACTTCCCAGATAACAGTCAAGAAGTTCCCACTACAGTGGTGTTTGTAGATTCTACTTGAATGAATGCTTAGCAAAAACTGATCTAAATAAGCACAAACGAAACAAAAAATCCCCCCAACCACCACTGTTACAGAAAATAATAGGACAGTTATTCCACCAGCTAGCACTCTCATATCGAGTTCAAAAACAGTACATTTGCATTACAGAAGCACTTTTTCCTGAATTATACATCTCTGTTGAATAATGCATCTGCTTCCCCCAGGGTTACAACTGGTGCCATGAGAGGAATGTGGTGACAATATTTAGTGCTCCCAACTACTGCTACCGCTGTGGCAACCAGGCAGCTATCATGGAACTAGACGACACCCTCAAATACTCGTTGTAAGTATAACAAAAGACTGGAGCATGTAATTCTGTGGATACCTCAAAGCTGCATGATTTTTTTTTTTTTCAAATGTTTAAAGCCCCAGCCAGTGTTACTTCCTGTTTTTAGTTAACGTTCTTTCTCAAACAGAGAATGGGGGTGTGGCTAATAGTCAGACGTAATTCATTACCATGGCAACCAGATTGCATTGTTTTTCAACTCAGTTTAGATGAACCCAGCTTAGATGAATTTACTCTTTATCAGACCACAAATGAGACACGAATTAGCACAACACACCGACTCTCTCACTCGCTCTCTTCTTTACCGTCTCCTGCTGAACTGAGGAGCCGAACCACCGCATCCCAGCCACAGCGCACCGGAGGACAGATAGACATGTTGCCATGGTCCGCCGTTTGAAAATGGAGTTGCACCGTCCACTCTCGTCTCATCTCCCAGCACCGACACCGCACCGGGCTGCACTGTGATTCGTTTATTTCTCTAACGTGACTTTTCTCTTGCTTTCTCTTCGGCTGAAAGTCGTGCGCTCCCCGTCGTCCAGACCTGTTAGAGGTCGGCAAACCTCCTAAACGGCATCGGCTGCTTTCCGTTAATTTATCTCCCGGAGGAGACGGTAAAGAAGAGAGCGAGAGAGAGAGACAGACAGTCAGTGTGTTGTGTTAATCCAGTGTGTTGATTGAAACCGTTCTCGGCACACACAAATGCCATTGTGAAAATATACACACTAAACTAAGGTGGAGGAAACTAAAAAATAAAATGAAAACCCTCAGTTAGCTAATGCAACAAGTTGTGCTAGTTAACTACACCTAACTAGCTAACTAACTAGAAAGACAAACTGACAGACAGATAAACAGATTTATCGGTTTACTGCTGCTCAGACTCAATTTTAGCAACAACCTTCTTTTAATTTTGAGCACAAAATTAAGGTATTTGTCAAAAAGATTTTGGCAAACAGTGTGGCTAACTTAGTCTGGAAATGACTCAAATAAATATGAAATATCATAGAAATGCCAATATACACTGGAGGGGGACTTTAATACCTGAAATGGTGATACAGGTTTTGCAGAACTCAAATTACGTGTGTATGCATCATTGTCAAACAATGCTTAGTATCATGCTCACAATATGTACGACTTGATTTAATGATTGGTTGACAAATGTTTTTTCTACTTTTTTTTTTTTATTTCTTCTCCTCACCAGTTTGCAGTTTGATCCTGCGCCTCGCAGAGGAGAGCCTCACGTCACTCGCCGCACCCCAGATTACTTCCTGTAAATTCTGACCTTTGACCCTTGTACAGTCAGGTCCAGTATTGCCATGATGATGTACGACCTTCAACCGATAACATCGTGAATGAGGAAGGGATGGGTGGGAGACTGGGGGGGGGATGGGGCTACACAGCAGTGCACATTGTATATCTACACAAAGACCTATTTAAGCATTTAGCAAAAAACAATGTCTGTGTGTCTATGAATGGACCAAAAGGTGTGTGCCATAATCATTACAATATTCATTGCTGAGGACTTGTATTGAAAACCTCCCCTGCTATGTAAAACAACAGAGATGTTTAAATTCCTCCTCCTGTACCTGGTGTAGCTGGACTGATGACACCGAGGTCCAAGACGAAAACATTTGCTACTTCAGATGCGGCTGTTTGAACCCCACATGCCATGGCTTATATTTAGGAGATCTGAACGTGATCTGTTTGCACTTTTGTAAATCTAAACAAATGTAACATATGTCAAAAGATGAAAATTATTTCACACTACAGATGTTTTTTTGTTTTTTTTCTCTTTTTGATTTTTAAAAAATTCCAAATAAAGCCCCCATCAGGCAAGTTTTACACAAGGTTTCTTTGTCCTGTGTAACTTTTAAGGAAAGCCCTTCTTATGCAGTCACACAGCTTGGTGTATATGATAGACAGATGATGGAGTGTTCATCCACATCAACTCACTGACTCCCTCTGAACTACATAGCCTGTTAACCAAACCATTTGAATAATAAAGACGAAGGTGGCTCCTTGATGCGAGTGTGCTGTTTTTCTGTCTTTTCTCTTTATGATACTGAAAAACATCGCCCTGAATGAGATGGCAACTGGTGTTATTATAGTCTGGCTTACAAGGTCCCTTTGACATGTGATTAAATTTGAACTGAACTACCTGGAAGTCAGCCAGTTCAGCACCCAGCCAGTAGGTCAACCATCTGGGCTGCAGGTTGGCTGGCAGCGCTACAACTGAGGAATTAGTTCAGGGTGTGTGGTTTGGAGAGGTTTGCATGCTGTCTGCCTTCCTCTTGGAGAGTGGTACTGTAATGGTAACTAAACCTTCTTACAGATACACAAGACATCTTGTTTTTCATTAAAAAAGTTATTTTTATCAAGAAAAGCAAAGATTTTATGTGTTCCACACACCAGTGCCAACATTTACCACCATCTTGCCAGTAAAGAAGCATCATCAGTGTGAGCACAGTGACCATTTTCAGGTCATGGCAGACATTTTGACATGTCAGTAGGAAAAGCAGGTGTATTTAATAACATAAATGATAGCTGCATTCCCTATAGGGGAGGCCCTGATGTTGTGCATGCTGGGATAGCTTACTGGGACTACAAATTAGAAGGATACTTGACCCCTTCTACTGTTATTAGAAGGCTAAACTATACGATCCTGTAGGCTTTACCTTTGAACAGTGGCTTTTTAAAAATTAATTTCTCCATGTTGGTGTAAAATTATGAGTCTTTAAAGATTTTGATCTAAGACGACCAAGATGTGGATCTTTAAAAACTTTAAAAATGGGTCACTCCTGTTATGCAGCATGCAACGTTTATTTTCCCATGAATTACTTCCTCATATTTTCTTTAAAATGTGTCAAATATTTATAACAAATAGCTTAAATTATAGATTAAGGTCTTCTTTATAGCATAATCAAAGAATAATGCACATTACAAATACTTTTTTTTTTGCATATATTCAGTTTTAACAGTTTTCTTCATCTCCTTGTATTTTTATATCTGGTATATTTTTTTGTACTTTGCACTACTAATTTTTTTACTAACCTGTTTTGCACTATGGAACTGTGATGCTGGAACTTGAATTTCCCTCGGGATCAATAAAGTTACTATCTATCTATCTATCTATCTATTTATCTATTTATCTATACGTTTAGGATAGGTCGTCGGGCTGCGAGTCTCGCGAGAGTTATTGGACGCAACTTGGGAGGTTACTTTCAAGACCATAAAGCAGAGTGAGTATAAACTGTCACTCATGTCTTATTTTTCCATGTTTCATGATGTTAACCTGTTTCTCACTCTCTTAAAGTTCCACCCTGTTTGGCTAAATTATGAAGACAGTTGGTCCGATCAAAAGAATGTAAAAAACATAGTTGATATAGTTATAAAAGTATAAAAGGATAGCTAGCTAAATCTGGATCCCTCACAGAGCTATATGTCTAATTTAACTCCAAATTCTCCACCCTGTTTCAACCGTGCCATTTTGTAGCAGTGTTATTATTAAAATAAAATAGAAAAATTAGTAGACTTTTAAAGCAGCCACATTAGAGTAGGAAGTGTTTTTTTTTTGAGGTAACGTTTCCCTCCATTTCTGATAATTAATTAATTGATTAATTTCTGAATAACCCAACTTCCGGTCTCCCTCTGGTTGATGGTGTCCAGCTTGACGCAGCCGCAGAGACCGATGACGGTGACTCTGTCATTGGCTCACAGCGCTGCTTCCTCTGCTGTGTTATTGGCTCACCGTTTAATAGAGAAGCTGCCATACACACACGCACACACACACACACCAGAGAGAATACATCATCGCTCCCTGGAAGCATGTTGTGAATTTTTATGGTGTGGCAATGATGTCAGCGTTTTACATTGAGCCTGTAAACAAAACAAAACGACTAATCCCTCTGCATTTGTTTCAATAAGGTTCAGTTTATTTATTAATATAAGTTATTCAATCAACACTCACACTTTATTGTATGTTATTTTTTATGTGTATAGTGTGTAGATGCAAAATTACAATCACATTCAGACAGCCTATAGTCCTAACACCAATAATATTTATTCCTAAACCTGAAATTCAGTCAATAGAAGCGGTGGTGTCGTGGTCGTTGATGAGGTGGGTGTACTACTAGGTCAGAGGTCAGCAACCTGCGGCTCTTTAGCCCCTCTCCAGTGGCTCCCTGTGGGTTTTTAAAAATGGAAATGAATAACTGTTTTTTGTTTACATTTTCATTTTTATTTATCATTGTTGTAGGTCTATGGTATGACGGAGTATTAGGGCCACATTGAGGATAAACAAATAAATCTGAGATTTCGAGAATAAAGTCAGAAGTTTTGGAGAAAAAAGACATAGGTTTATGAGAAAAAAAGTCGTAATATTATGAGAAAAAAGTCAGGTTTGCGAGAAAAAAAGTCGTAATATTATAATGCAGTAATTTTACGTACATTTTTACGTAAAATTTTCTCGTAAAGCTATGACTTTATTCTTGTAATATTACGACTTTTTTCTCTTAAAGTTATGACTTTATTCTCGTAATATTCCGACTTTTTTTCTCGTAAAGTTATGACTTTATTCTCGTAATATTACAACTTTTTTCTGGTAAAGTTATCACTTTATTCTCGTAACATTACGACTTTTTTTCTCGTAAACCGATGACTTTATTCTTGTAATGTTATGACTTTTTTCTCGTAATATTATGACTTTATTCTGGTAATATTACGACTTTTTTTCTCGTAAACCAATCTGCTTGTGACTTTGCAGTGACTTGCAATTTTCCCCCGTTGGGCATAGCGTAACAAAGACGGTGAAATGTTAACCTGAACTTGACCCACGTGTGCGCAGTTTGATTGACAGCAAAAACAGCCCCGTGATGACGGCCTTCCCTGCTTTCTTCACAGCCATTGGATAAAAGCCAGATTTTCTCAGAAAATGGCTGAAATTGCCTGAAAGTTGCACCAAACGTCCCATTTCAGAACCTGAAGCTAACCTGATTCTTTGTGTTTGCAACAGGACACCATAACTCAATGGGAGAGACCTGCGCCAGACATTAATGTGGTAAGTAGAGGTCGACAGAGGTCACTTTAAAATGAATAACAATGCGCTGTCAAGGAAGAATGCATCAATCTGAGTGTATGATCTAGTGATTCTGTGTAAGTCAGTGTGTGTGTTTGACACAGGCCCAGCTACAATATATTTCCTGGTCTATTTGGCCCACCATTCAAAATGCAAACCTCAGTCTCTGCCACAAAAAGACACCACACATCAAACAAAAGCAGCGATCAAAGACTGAATCTGCTCTTCCTTTCAGGGCCTGCTCACTGAAGCACAGAGACACGTATCATGTTAATTAATAATCATCGTATCTTAAATTAAACCTGTTAGGTCCCTTTGTAAACACGATGAAACAGCGGGCACGATGAAAGAGGGTCACAAATGGCTGAGGCAATATGCTCAAATTACACAGGAGTGAAGGTCGCTTTGTTTCAATGTTCCACTGCTGGCACACGACCCCAAGATAGGCAGGTTACTTTTAAAGTGAGCAGAATATTGATTACTTGCAGAAAAGTGCTCTTATTATCTTTTACAACCATCAGACATTACCTCAAGAAATAAGAATACCTTCAAAACAGTGTATTTAGTTGAGTTATAACCACAATTTTCCTGCAGATTACAGTCATCATCTTTGTAATCGACGATCTGTTATTCCTCAGCACCAGTGAGAAAGGCATTATCCCTCTGAAATCAAAATGATTACATCATTCACTTTAATTCAGCTCTATTTTAAAAATCTATTTTCCTCCTGCAGCCATCCCGCAGTCCCACAGAGGATGTGTGTGTGCTGTAATGACGCCTCTCTCAATAAGTTCTTTATTAAAAAGCAGATTAAAATGTGCCAGGCAGAGCCAGACGCTGCTGCGCTGTGTGTGGGTTTTCTGTTTTCCTGATTGAGCCTCTTCTGCAGCAACAAACCATGTAATCATCCACATTTTCCAGAGCGCTCTCCTCATAATTGAAAATCTCTGTTTTGCAGGTTCACAGTGAAAACAGGCAACTATTTTCTGCTTTGCACAGACTAGGAACAAAGGCATCATTGAAATGAAAAAGCTAACCAGTATCTCCCTGTGGATCATGATAATCAGTTTCAGACTTGAATTTCAGATCATTCTTTTATTTACCTCCATTCTCTCAATCATGTTTGTGTTCATTATTAAAAAAAAAATAATCAAGATCATGATGCAGCTTTTCGCTTTACATTATGCAGCCATCTGATACCTGACAAGCCTCCATTCACTGGTGGACTAAAGGGGGCATCAAGGGGGAGCGACCACCATGTTGGCGACCAAAATGCCCTCTTGGATTCCCATATATGGTAGATGAAACATGATTGAAACATGAAGTGCCCTCTAGGGTGCCCTTCCAGTGGAGAAAATGTGATAAAGTGCCCTCTAGGGTATCCTTTGAGTCGAGAAAACATGATGAAGTGCCCTTTAGGGTGCCCTTCCAGTGGAGATATTGTGATAAGGTGCCCTCTAGGGTGCCCTTTTAGTGGAGAAAATGTGATAAAGTGCCTTCTAGTGGAGAAAATGTGATGAAGTGCCATCTAGGGTGCCCTTCCAGTGGAGAAAATGTGATAAGGTGCCCTCTAGGGTGCCCTTTTAGTGGAGAAAATGTGATAAAGTGCCCTCTATGGTGCCCTTCAAGTGGAGAAAATGTGATAAAATGCCCTCTAGGGTGCCCTTCCAGTTGAGAAAATGTGATAAAGTGTCCTCTATGGTGTCCTTGTAGCGGAGAAAATGTGATAAGGTGCTCTCTATGGTGCACTTCTAGTGGAGAAAATGTGATAAAGTGATCTCTAGGGTGCCCTTAAATAAGGAAAACATGATGAAGTGCCCTCTAGGGTACCCTTCCAATAGAGAAAATGGGATGAAGTGCCCTCTAGGGTGCCCTTCTAGTGGAGAAAATTTGATAAAGTGCCCTCTAGATGACCTTTATAAATTGAGAAAACATGATGCAGTGCCATATAGTGCCCTACATGCTAGAAAACTTTCTGCACGCAGGTGCCCCACCGTGTGCTGCCGGTGCCCTGTTTATTTTTTTCGCCCCCGCCCCTCTGACAATCTGACTCCACTCCATCAAGTTTCAAGTCTCTTAAACAGTGACCCCTGTGGCCTATTTTAGATTATGATAAGCAGTCTCTGGATCGTTGTTTTCCACATTAACATTTCATCCATCACTTCGGAAACAAGCTCATCCCGGCTGTCTGATTGTTGTGGCCCTGGACTGGGCAGCCGTCCAACCTGACGCACCCCAGCAGCTCATTCACCGTCCTCATGTGACCGGCATGCATTTCATTTGAGGATGCATCAGGGAAAACTTGAAGATTGTTCCCTATATGTAATAAACGTGCACGTGTCCCTGTGCAAAGAGGAAACAGTCTAAAAGTTTTTCCTTTTTCTCTGCGTTTGATAACTTCCAGGCAAATCTATGCTTGTGATATTCTTTATTTATGTGTGTGTATGACTCACACTACACAGCAAAGTGGCATCTACAACTTTGCAAAAATTTAAACAAAACTGAATCACAGGAAAAGCTATTTTTAACAGGTGGATTACACAGTTGGTCAGCTTTCATCGTTTAGCTTTACGCATGTCTCCGTGCGATGACAGAGTAGCCCAAAAGTTTGCTTCTAGATATGGAAGTGACGACATGTTGACCGTCACTGGTTAAAGAGGCCGGAGACAAAAAACAGGCAACACAATACAAGAGCTTAATCCAAAGTAACACAACTCTCAGCTGCACCGTGGCGGGACGGAGCCACTGTGAGCTCCATTAATAAGGAGACGCCACGATACGTGATTCTCTTATCATCACCAATCAAATGCAGTTTATCAGTGGACGTCAGTCTTTGTTGTTGGGCCCACTTGGTAACGACAGCTATTTGGGTACCTGCTGCTGCTGTTCAACATCTAAATTTAAACTGTCCGTGTGTGTGCCAAGGAGGTTTGGATAAAAGCCCTGGTAATTCCAGGCGAGCAGATGCAGATGCCAAACTATCATGATACAATGGCTGAACCCTGTTGTAAACAACACTATCAGAGATATATGTGTACGATGTGATGGAGGAAAAGATCATGATAGATGGGTCGCTGTTGGATAGTTGGCTGATGATACTGGTTGTGAGGTCGGAGGAGAGGAATCCTGGACGGGGTGGGACAAGGACACATTGTGCGTCCCCAAAAAAAGTCAACCACTGAGTTATATAACAATAGCTTAATAGGGATACATAACATTACATCAGCGGTGCATTGTGAAGTCATGTGATTAACCCTGAATAACCTTGAGTTACTCCAAATAAGGATGATTGGTATAGAGACAGATGCATATTTATTCATAGTAGCTTTAAATAATACAAAAAAACACAGTAGATTTTGAATACAAATGTATACATTTACTACAAATAAGACACTTTTGATCACTTTTAGAAAAGTATGTTGTTGCAGTCATATGAATAACAGAATCAATACTAAAAAACTAAGGTTAAACGTGCAAAACAGCACATAAATATATACATAATACTACATTGTAGGGTACATATTGCATTTATATTTTCCAGAATTTGAAAGTCATTGTTCTAACCAGATTTTTGTGCCACATTGTTCCTCCATCTATGTCATCTTCTTTGTCTTTTGGAGTACATGTTAGTGATGTTTTCACATGTCAGACTAAATATAGAGATACAGATATAAACCCAAAAAAGGAGCAACAACCTCTCTACCTCTCTCTCTTTCTCTTTCCACCAATTAGCATGCAGTATTGTGTCTCCAGGATACCTGAAACCATGACAACAGCAGGTTACTGTTCCCATCTGGTACCTTGAGCTCCATCTGGTGGTAATAAAGAGGAAGGTCACTTTGAAGACAAATTTAGGAAGACCCTTGTTAGAGGCTAATGTATGCCACTGAGTAGGCAGTTATACTCCATTACAGTCCAAAAAACATGAATGTTTTTGCAAAACTTAGCATAGACACTACTAAATGTAACAAAGACCATTTTTGTGTAGTAGTGCCTTTTATTTAGCTGAGCATGTTTTGACATATTGCACTTTGCACTATTTATATAAATTCTACTCCAAATGTTTTTATGGTGACGCATCATTTTGCCATGCTTATTTTCCATATAAACATATAAACAAATGAAGAAGAACACTCTTCAAAAATAAGAAAATAAATAAATACATAATTTTGAAAAAGGAAAATAAAATAAATACTGAATACTTAAATTAAAATATATATAAAAACATATAAAAATAAATACTGAATAATTAAATTAAAATATATATAAAAACATATTAAAATAAATAAGTAATTATAATAATACAAATAATGATATGTTAAAAACAGTAATAATAATCATGACAACAATAATAATGAAAATAGTTTTATTACTTGTATAACTTCACCATTCTGCTTCTGTAAATTATACATACATTACAGAATGCAACTTATACTGTCAGAAACGGTCTATTTTGACAAAATAATCTTTTTATTATTATTATTATTTTTTAGGGCTTTTATTGCCTTTGTTAATGCAGCTGGAGAATGACAGGAAAGGTGGGAGAGAGAGAGGGGATGACATGCAACAAAGGGCTACGGGTTGGTATCAAACGCAGGCTGCTGCCAAGCACTCAGCCTACATGGGGCGCACGCTCCACCGGGTCAGCTAGAGGTCGCCCCTTGACAAAATAACTCAAGTTCTACTTCTAACTAGCTTTTTCTGGATCTTTCAACAGCATCTCACGGTCTTCATCAGAAAATTATGTGACCTCAGAACGAACCTACGGTCAAGGCGATAAGAAGTGATTGTATATTGGTGCAAGATTGTAACCTCTGTCTCTATTCATAGAGAAGTGAAAGACCATGAGATGTTGTTGAAAACTCTGGAAAAAGACAGTGTGAGTAAACCGTGAGCATTTTTTTATGATGCATCTTCAAAAGTCTGTCTCATTATGTCTTGTCCTGGCTCTTGTTTTGTTCATTTCAGTGCCACCTTGTTCCCATTCTTTGTGTTTGAGAAGAAAATTAATCCTGCACATAACTTTGTTGTGAGTCAGAAAAAGAATCACCTCTCCTTTTTTTCACGATGAAAACAATAATCCAAGCCTTGTTAGAAGTGGAGAGTCCACATTGTGATTGAGACGCAATTTAGAAAGAAAGAAGATTGACAGAAGGCAACAAAGGTGCAACCTATACACACTTTATTTATATTTGTGGTGTGGTGCTAAGACAACAGTCAACTTGTTTGTGTGAGTATTAACATTTGATATTACTCTCTGCCTCTGGTGTCTGTCGCCACCCAGGGTTGGCTACAACCCTTTTGTTTTCATGCCTCACTGATACATACTGTATAAACTTATTGCTACAAAAAGCCCTGTTGTTGCATCAGTAATGACTAATAAGTTGCAACTCATAGTAATCCACAATATTCGACATTTGGACTTTGGTTCCACATGTCTGTATAGAGATTGTGAGAAGCTTCCAAAACAGCAATTATAATATAGAAACAGGAGCATTGTGTTGCCACATTAGACACAGAAACATTACATCAGAATCTGTTCTACTCAACAATGATTTGTTTTAAAGGATCAGTTCACCTAAATCATATAATAAACACACATAATTACATGGTGGTATCTTGCCATACAGATCTCCATTGCCGGGACGATCAACAGCCCCAACAATTCAATAGAGGTGAAGGCCATTTCCTTTGTGGCGATCAAACAATTGGAAAATTATATTTGATAACCCTCACTGTAGCACGATTTTGACATGTTTGTCCTACTTTCCCAAATATTTTTGTTGGTTGCCAGCCTGTTCTCATTCCCAGGGTGTCAAATACAGACGCTTTGTCATGGCCGTCGGCGTTCGATACCGACGCACAATGCATCCTTTAGCACCAGTATGAGACGCACTGGGTTTTCCATTAATTACAATGTAAACCAATCCGCGGCAACAGGAAATGCTCAGAGAAAATGTGTCTGGGAGTGACTGTGGTGACGTAGTATAAAGAGCGAAAAGACACATTAAGGGTAAGGGAATGGAAGTGATGGGTCCAACAAACACAAGGCTTTCATCCAGGAGGCCGCTGTTCGTGTCCCCTGCGTTAAGTTTCACTTTCACGTTACAATCAGCTGTTCAGTCGTGTCCCGTGTTCACAACGTTAAGTCGCATTTTCACTGTACAAACGTAGTA
>CAKALU010069675.1:0-16909 GCA_916700995.1 Hozukius guyotensis
GGGGTAATTTGGCAGTAATTCCAAAGAAATTTCAAATAGGTCACTTGCCATCCCCTAATTGACATGAAATTTGCGTACCTGTAAAATGCAAAATTAGTGTATTTCAACAATCCCAATATCCCTCCCCTGTAAATTATTATATTATCAAACTTGTGTTGATGACAAGAATATGTTTGGGTGTCCTGGGAGAATCACACCTGGCAAAGGGCTGCTTGTAATACCTGCCATCCCCAATCTGGTGCCTTGCTCCATATGGCATCCTACAGTACGCGTGTGTGTGTGTTTATGTGTTATTCACACACACACCTGTCAGTGGAAAACAGATCCTAAGCTGTTCTACTAAGAGCAGCCGTTGAAGCAGGGCGGATAAGGTGTCACTGTAACTCTACTCTGCTGTGCCAGTCCCCAGGTGGTAAACTGTAACACTGAGGCAAGGAAAACACAATGGCGCATTCCTGGATCAGCCGGTGTGTCCACGCCAAGGCTGGCTGATTAAACTCAGCCTTGTGTGTGATATTGCCTAACCTCTCTTGTTTGATGTGTGAGTTAAATTATTTGCACAATATGTGTCTTGAAATTGAGCTATGTACACTTAAATGTGATATTTTGGCTCAGTACCTTGGATGTGAAGTGACACTTTGGTGTTGAAGTGCGGCTCGGAAAACATCTGAATTTCTTCAGATTATATTCATAAAAGCAACACTTTCATTTCTTCTGCAAATGTATTTAAGCAAATTACACTGTGAGACCAAAAACTATCAACTTACACTTCAATACCTCCTGTTTATTTTTTTCTATCCTATTACTGCTCCTCACAGTATTTTAGTGAGCTTTAAAATAGCCTACAGTAGTTTGTAGTAGGGCTGGGTAAATCAAATATCACAATATTTTTGACCAAATACCTTGATATCGATATTGCAACAATGTTATAGGGTTAACTTTTGGTGCTTTTGCAAAATATTTACCCAATGAGTTTTTTGATAAGTAAACATCAGTATTGTGGATATAATGACTAAGTGGGTAAAAGCAAATAAAAGAACAGTTTGAACAGTCCGGTAAGTTCAGAAAAATACATCACTTTAATGTAATGCAGCCTTTAAAACCAGGAAAAGACAACACTTGTGCCATATTACGATATCCAAAATCTAAGATAATATCTAGTCTCATATCACAATATCGATATAATATCAATATTTTTCCCAGCCCTAGTTTGTAGGCTAGTCTGGTTTGGGTTGTTAATTAGAAACTAGAGCAACATTTTCCCTTATTCTATATTAACACAGTTAAAGTCGTATTGACATTGAGTGTTTGCGTTGAGTTTAGTTGGTTTGTCGTTCTGTAACCCCAGATGTTTGTTCTCACAAAACTAGATAATTTCTAGCAGACCTTAGTCAAACAAGTTTTATATGTACAGTATGTCTACTTATGTGACTGCATGATATGGAGGCTTATCTTGACTACACTGTTTTGGCTATGTTATTACTTACAGATATTATATCTAGGTCTGCTAATAACAATTACATTTTGATATAAAATTGTCATTATCAATTCTGCCGATTATTTTCTCGGCCTGTAAAATGTTGGAAAATTGTGATTCCACCGCAGAGTCCAAGGTGATGTCCTCAAATGTCTTTTTTGTTCGACCAAGAGCCCAAAACCCAAACATATTCAGCTTAAAAATATATAAAACACAGATAAACAGCAAATCATCCCATTGGAGAAGCCAATGAGAGAATGGTTGGCTGTTTTTTTTTATTGATAAATTACTTTAATATCAACGTAGTTGCTTACTGCGGCTGCAACTAACGATTATTTTCATTGTTGATCATTTTCTCGATTAATCAATTAGTTGTTTGGTCTACAAAGTGTCAGAAATTGATCAAAAAATGTTGATCAGTGTTTCCCAAAGCCCAAGATGACATCCTCAAATCTTGTTATGTCCACTCAAAGATATTCAATTTACTGTCACGGAGGAGTAAATAAACCAGAAAAAAAATCACATTTAAGAAGCTGGAATCAGAGAATTTTGGAAAAAAAAAAATCTAAAAAAATTACTCAAACAGATGAATCGATTATCAAAATAGTTGACGATTCATTTAATAGTTGACAACTATTCGATTAATCGGTGCAGCTCTGTAATGCTTACCTTCGATTAATCAACTAGTTGTTTTATCTTTTTGTCAAAATTAACCATCACACACTGCCCACTACTTCCCCTAATCTGCTGTCTGCAGACTGATCAGTAATCCCCAGTTTTCAAGTAAAATGCAGTAACTATCAGTCTGTGTAGTAGTGAAGTTGTGAGGAGCATCCGTCCGCCAGCAGAGAGCTCAGGCAGATTACAGTAAATGAGGTTAATTGCAGTGGGTCTGTCTGCAGCTAGGGACTTAGACGTGGATCTATTCACACACAGACACACAAATCAGCCTACCTTGTTTTATAGCTGTAAGCTCTTATTAAACCAGCTTTTATACTAGGAGTGGGATTGTAGGCATAAATAGTCTGTGGTGATTCTGGACATGGCCCACATGCATTGGTGATCTGAAGCAAGACCTTTAATGGGACACAATAATGTACCCTGAGTATCAGCAACGGACCCGACAGAGTCAGACGGTTATAGTCTATTCTGAGTACTGAGGCTCATTTCAACATGCTGCCTTTATTCGTCATGCGGGCCTGTTCTATAGCCTGCACCGATCAATAGTTTAACAAACCAGAGGCTGTTGTCGGAAACTTAATTTAAAATGTCGACCTGCGACATCTGTGTGTTTTGATTTGTTGACGTCTTTGTTGCTAGGCAGTTGTTGCTGTGGCGTTGTTGCACTGCACTTCACAGAGATCACTTGTCGGTCAAACAACTCTGGGCTGTTTTTTTTGTGGAGCTGGAGCTAATGATTATTTACATTAATGATTACTCCACTATTATTATTATTATTTTTTGTTATCCGAGGAGTCATTTTGGCTGTAAAATGACAAAAAATAATACCAAAATTGTATATATTTTCAGAAAATAGAAAACCCCAAAGTATGCATTTTACAATTATTTGAAACTGTACCAATTTTTAATTTTTCAGAAAATTATTACCAACTAATTTTGATCATCGATTAATGGTTTTATTGTAATCATGCAAAGAGGCCAAAGGTTTGCTGGTTCCAGGTTCTCAGATGTCCAGATTGATTTGCTGCTTTTCTCTGTTTAATACCACTGGGTTTTGGACTGTTGTGTTCATACTAAACAAATATTTTTAAGAATTCACCTTAGGCTCTGACAGTTTTCACTATTTTCTTACATTTAATTGATTACCTGATAAATTGAAAAATATAATATGCTGATTAATCAACAAGGAAATTAATAATTGTTAGTTGCAGCCCTACTTTTAAACACCAAATCCTCACATTAGTGAAACCATCATGTTAGCATAAATCAGTTATACACACAGTCTTTCTGTGCGTTACAATATCCGTACTACCTTAGTATTTAGTATGCAAGAAAAAGATGTATAATGTCCATAGTATGTCAAATACAGTATACCAAAAATACCAGGATGTCCTACTACATCCAGTCACATTTTGCAGTATGCAAGCCAACATGCTTTTCTGGCTATTCTGACCCACAATCCTCTGCACAGCAGCTATATGAGCAAGAGGGTCAAAGTTCAACGCGCAATCTTATGAAGAAATAGTATGTCCCAGTTGTATGGATACTGCATGCAACAGTATGTACTTTGTAAGGGCAGCTGCAGTATGTACCAAAAGTTTAAAAGTATGCAATTTGGAACATAGCCAATCAATCGACGTATCAATCAACAAAATATTTTAACACTATTTCTTTGGATTTCATGTTGTTGGAGTCTGATGTGTCAGGCAACATCAGACTTGACTTAAACATTGCATTCCTAACTTTGTAAAACAAAATGTGACCAATAAATACATAAATATAAATGTATTTAATTGTTCTTTATTATTAAAATAACAAATCATACACCAGTAACTTGGTAAAAAATCTTCAAAATGAACAGGAATTACAATTCACGTGTAAACCTTTTTAATGCAGCAACAAATTGGTCAAAACTTAAACAGGAATTAGAATTATAGTATATAAAGTATATAGTAAATAAACATTAAATTTAATTGATTAGATCAGCAGCATTGTCACCGATATCCGATCCAGCTATTTGAGTCAGTATCAGCCCGATATCCAATAGAGGTATCGGTGCATCCCTGTTTGACTGGAGAAGTTTCGATACTACTCGGTACTGGGTTGTTTTGGTCGATTCCTGAAAGGTCTCGAGTTTCGATACCCAGACCTACTAGTCCATATTGAGATTCTGATAAAATTCTGATTAATTGTGCAGCCCTCAACGTATCAATCAACAAAACATTACACCACTATTTCTTTGGATTTCATGTTGTTGTAGTTTGAGTTTCTCTGCCCTGCTAACTGCCCAGTTCTTCTATTTATTCCAAACACACCGACGTTGCTGCTGCTACACATCACCTCCTCTGCACCAGTTTGTTTTTCCTGGGGAAAAGAACAGACACTGAGTGTCCAGAGCTTTTATGAACTGAGCTCCAGTTCGGTCATCAGTGTTTCATTAAGATCAGCGATGGAGAGTAACAAAACAAACATTCATTGATAAACATCAGGGTGCCTCTCCTTTCTTTCAGGGTTTGTATATGTGTCTGTTGTGTATCCAGATAGCCTGATCATGACAATGTTAGCCAGAGGTCGTTCCAGGTGAAGGTCGACTCAGAGCTCTCAGGGCTTTGATGCTCAAGTTATGATGCAGCAGTGCTTCAGATGAGTGTTAATGGTACAGCTTATGTTAACTGACATGTGACAGCAAGATGTGCAGTTGATCCTGCAAGCCTGGCTGTCGACTGAAGTCATGTTGATACAGCAGTTCGTGTTTTGACTGATAATTATCCTGCAGTCAAGGTGTTAATTAAAATCCTCACGCTCTCTCCCATCCTTGTTTCTACCCCCTCCTTCTTTCTCCCCCGTCTTTTTTTCCTTCTGTTTCCATTTTCTGTCCCTTTATCTCTGTTTGCCTCTTTTTGCTCCCCATCTTCCTTTTGTTTTGTTCTCATCTTTTGTCTCTCTTTCTTCCTGCCTTTCCTTTTGTCTGTCCTCTTCTTCCTTCTTTGCTGTCTGTCCTTCCATGTCTCCCCTTTTTCTTTCTCTCTGACCATCTTCCTGCCTCTCTCTGTGTCTTTTTTCCTTGCATCTCTTTCTCTCTGTCTTACCCAGACTTCAAGAAGATCCTCCCACCGGTGTGAGTGGAGCACCATCAGAGAACAACATCATGCTTTGGAACGCAGTTATTTTTGGGTGAGTCATGCTCTAAATCCAACTCCACCCTGCTGCCGATACTGTGCCACTATGATTGTGATGCACATATTCCCCCAACCCAGCCACCCCTTTGCAATCTCGTTCTCCTGCCTTTTTAAAAAGTCTATTTCTGATTACAGCCCTGATTGTAGAACAGAACAGTTTGGAAAAACAGCATGTAGAAACTCCGCAAGTGGGTTGGAAGAACGGGCTGGGAGACACTGTTGAAGATGTTGAGGGGTCAAGAAAGGGGAAGAAGAAAGGAAAGAAGTATCCCTATGTCCCCCCTAAAGCCTTAAGCCCTGAACCCTCAGGGACTTTACCCTAAGAGACCCACATTTGACCCGTTTTTGCCCTAAAGCACTTGATGATTTGACAGTGGGACAGCACTAAACCCTCGCAGACTGACTTTTGTTGGATTTGTGATATTTTTTGGTACACAATTTGAAGAGCAATTGAAAGGAGAATGACTCAAGAAAAAGCAAAAATAAATGTGCTTTTTTAAAACTCTTGTCAGTTTTTAAAATGCACACGTGTAGTATGAAATTCAAAAGTCAAAGCAAAAAATAATAATACCTCAAGAGCACAAGCAAATCGCAAGCAACAACAGATAGTAATTGAAAACTCCACAAGAAGCAAGAAGGTGCTCCAAAAACAGACACACTTGGGTTTATTTAAAGTCAAAGAGGAAGCTGCCAGAAATGTAAAACAGGTGGGCAGCTGTTTTAATTGATCCTTTAAACAGACTGTGTGAATGTGAGGAGCTGAGTAAATACACACTCTGGTGTGCAGAGCAAGTCCTTGAAGAATAGATAGATGTAATGGTTATGTTTTGCTACAAGCAAAGGCCTTATTGGTAGCATTGGGAATTTTTGAAATTTGGAAATAATTTTATTTCTCTCTCTTTGCCTTCTGCAGGCCTGTGGGAACACCGTTTGAAGACGGTAAGTCCTCCATTTTGATTAATCTTGTACATAAAGTGCAGGCTCAGTGGGAGCACATTTATCCAAAGCTCCGGGTTTGATTTAGCTTCCTGCTGCTCTGTTATTATTGTGGAGGTGCATTATTCAATCCATCTATTACAGCCGTCTGGGCAGTGTGTTGTTAAAGTGATGGTGAGTGATGGTGGGTTACACACCTGAGCTCGGTTAATGAGGATATTTTTTTATATTAATAGATATCTTAATATGGCAAATGTACACAATCGCATAAAATAATCAAAATAATGTTGAAAGCAATGAAATACCTTCCTTGTTATACATTAGCAGGCGATCAGGTGTTGATGAGAAGTGGAATACAGTCCAGGAAGTCCAGTTTGACAGACGGCAAAACATTGCACAGAGGTTTATAATACTTTGACACAGGATTGGCACAAAATTGGCACAGCCGCAATGATCTTATCTTTTGTTCGTGCAGATCGCGTGATAAACGGCAGAAATACTGCATTCATGTTACAAAGTAATCTACCAGGAATGTGCATAAGAATGTATGCGATCGATTGGCCACCGCAGAGCCTTGCCTGATGGCGTCGCGTTGCAGCAAAAGTTGAGCCTGGTTGAACTTTTTTTCACACGGGGCTACTGTCGGTATGAACGCAGCCTTACACCAAACTCTCTGTTCTTTTTGTATGGATTTTAATTACAGTATGCTCTGAATTATTAACTTGAACTTCATAAATGTATGATTGTGAAATTTGTGATAGTATTTACAATTCCTACAATTTTCCACCCAATCTGGATTTTGAACACCCTCAGAGCTTCTCTTCTCTTCTCTTTAAACTCATAATTCATTTAATTAAATAAGAATTGCATGAGCTAACACAACAAAGTGTACAGGTATATACAGTATATATATATATATATGTTTGTTTCTTTAACAAAGAAAAACAAATGTGTTGAGATTACTCTATATGTTGAACGAATACTGACGTCCAAATCGAGTACTCGAGTACTCATGCCCATCTGTAAATAAATGGCTGACATCAGTACCAGTAACTGAGTAGCTGATCGTTCATTAGATGTGTTCAGTTGGTAACGAACTTGCAGTTCTGCTGTCTAGTACATACAGTACACACACACACACACACACATTTCTGCACGTACACACACTTCTTTTGCTTGTAATTATGACTTGGTTCAGGCAAGAGAAGCGCTGACTCAGGGTTTATTGTTTTCTCTTGTTAGGCTTCTCCCTCCTTTATTCTCCTTTTAGCCTGCAGAGTCGACATCTCTGCCTCAGTGAAGGATTAGCTTCTCTTTCCAGTCGAGCCGGCTGTATTTTTAGTAACGTAATTGTTTCTCTCGCTTTCTCTGACCTCTTCGCTCCTTCACATCTGTATTCTCCTCACAAAATGACTTGTGTGCGCGCCTCACACACTCACTCTCTCTCCCTCTCTCTCTGTCGTTCGCTCTGTCTCTCACCCCACTCTCCCCCTCTGTGTCTCCGCAGGAACGTTTAAGCTGCTGATAGAGTTTTCAGAGGAGTACCCAAACAAGCCTCCCACAGTTCGGTTTGTCTCCAGAATGTTTCACCCAAATGGTAAGCACACACAGTTTGTGCCTCCCATTATCACAAGGCGTCAAGTTCCTCCTCATTCAAGCTGTTTCCTCCCATTCATCTCCTTTCCCAGTTTATAATTGAAATGAATTTAGTAGGTTAAATCAGTGAGGCTGGCAGTAAACTCCAAATTAAGTTTTTGGTATGTGTGTTTACTGTTTTTTCCTCAGTGGTGTAGTCAACTGCAAAACACAGCAAATTTGGAATATAGTGCGAGCTTAAGAAATTATAAAGGTCTCCAGGATTCATCTTCACCATTTGTTTTGTTTAAAAAGCATCTGTTATTTCAGTCTTTACCAAATCTATCTCGGTGACACAGAGACATAATACCTGGCGTTGTGATGTTGATCTCTGTGGTCTGAAGCTTGTCGTCTCTCTTGTTTACCAGTTTACGCAGATGGCAGTATATGTTTAGACATCCTTCAGAACCGCTGGAGCCCCACGTACGATGTGTCGTCCATACTCACCTCCATCCAGGTTGGTTGGTTTCACTGCCGTCACACAAAGCACACTTAACAGTGTTCACATGGGCCATTTGGCATCCGCACTTGCTTCAGTTCATGCCATCTGTGAATGCGTTGGCCTGATTGAAATAGATGGGATATTGTCTGTTTTGTGATGCAGCTCATGTGAACACAATATAAAAGTATTTTCCAACGATTCACCGTAGCATAAAATATGAGCGGTTGGTAGACGAGAATCCTGCATTTGTATGTATGAATTTCAGATGGGAATCAGTGGATGTTAATTTATCAAATTCAATGTTTCTGTTCAATACAACTCATTTTTTTTTCTCCAAAGGGAGGGAAAAACGTCAGGGATGAGAGATCAGAATAAATGTGTAATAATATTCCCGAATTAGGGTTGGGGGAGTATTGCAATAAGATATATTGTGATTTATTACCTTTTTTCAACTGCAAATTATGCCGTTTGTTAGGTTTTGTTAGTGCAGAGTTTAAGGGACCCCTCGTCAAAATTTTGCATAAGTTTATTGAGTGTTATTTAGCGTTCTTCCCGGCAAGCAAGCATGACATTGTTACCAATCGATTCCTGACTGAGACTGAGACTGAGACTGAGACTGAGACTGAGACTGAGACCGAGCCCGCTACAACCTCTGAAAGACAATAAAGCTGCCAGGTCCACCGGCGTGCCGTCGGATTGTTAAGAGGTTAATAGTTAAAGGTTATAATTAAAGGTCGATACTTAACGTCCGTGTATACTATGCTATATTGATTTTTTTCCCCCCACCCCTATCTTGAATAGTATATGCATAAAGCTTTATGACCTCATAAATTCTGATGTATACATTGCATCGCATACAGGTACATTTCTCATTATTACACCCCATTCAGAGAATCTGTCCTAGTCATTTAATGCTGATATTTTCTAGTGATGGGTCATGATTTTTAAATAGTCATAATATTATTAAAAATCAAATAGTTTATGCGACTATTGTCTTGTCTTAAAAATATGTTTCCCTTGTTTTTGCCAGTGCTTGGCAGAGCATGTGAGTGGAGCGGCTTTGAGCGAGGAGCAGACATTATCACCGCTCCACTCCGCTCACATGCCCCGGTGCCTGCCTGGTAAAATGTGTGTGGCACTTTCAGGTCGACTCTTTTCAGCACGAAGGCAGTATAATGTTTGCTACAGCGCTGCTGGATGCTACTGTTCAAACAGGACAAACCTGCTTCTTTTCACTACTGCAGCTGTCAAAAAGTTATGTGTGGAACTCCTTCAAAAAAATCGAAGAATGCTTGAATAGTTCCCAGTAGGGTTGCAACTAACAATTATTTTCATTGTTGATTAATCTGTCGATTATTTTCTAGATTAATCGATTAGTTGTTTGGTCTATAAAATGTCAGAAAATGGTGAAAAATGTCGATCAGTGGTTCCCAAAGCCCAAGATGACGTCCTCAGATGTCTTGTTTTGTCCACAACTCAAAGATATTCAGTTTACTGTCATAGAGGAGGAAAGAAACCAGAAAATATTCACATTTAAGAAGCTGGAATCAGAAAATTTGTACTTTTTTTTTTTCTTAAAAAATTACTCAAACCGATTTATCCAAATAGATAGCGATTAATTTAATAGTTGACAACCAATCGATTAGTTGTTGCAGCTCTAGTTCCCAGTGAATATCAATTAGTATTTTTGCTTGAAATGCCCATCCCTAATATTTTTTTATCTCTTTTCCTGCAGTCGTTGCTGGATGAGCCAAACCCTAACAGCCCAGCCAACAGCCAGGCCGCACAGCTCTATCAGGAAAACAAGAGGGAGTACGAGAAGAGGGTGACGGCCATCGTGGAGCAGAGCTGGGTGGACGTCTGAGCTTCTCTCGCTCTCTACTCCTCATCTCCACCACCCTCTCTTCATCATCCCAGTACTTCAGTCTTTCATTTTTACCTCATCAAGAAAAAAAAAAACAGCAACTATATCAGAAGAACTCAAGTGCCACCCTGAAAAAAAGGAAGAAAAAAACATCCAGAGAACAACCAAATCAGAATGGACATCAACATGCTTGCCAATACATTTGAGGAAAACGAGGGAGGGGAAATCAATCTTATATTTGTGTTTCTTGTCCTTAATTTTACTTTTTTTTATTGCATGATGTGAAATAAGTTATTGCTAACAGAATTTGTAATATATCTTTGTTGTTTGGTTGGATTGATGCAGTTAGTGTTTGAGTTTTACAGATTTTCTTTTTTCCTTTTGGAAGTTTTCCTTTTTTTTTTTTTTGTAATGTCTGCTGGTGTGCACACAACTTGGCTGTTTGGAAAGGGCAGGTCGATGACCAAATCAGCATATTTTGAAGAATAACAACGCCTTTTTGAGAGTCGGTATCATTGTTGTTTTTCTAAGTCAGCCACAGATGCAGCTCATAGAGAACAATCCCCCGATCTGTTCCAGCATATCTCTGTTATTTTAAGAGACACCGTAGGTTTGGTGCTCACAGACGTCACAGGCTGCAACAGCGCCAAGTCCTCCCTAGCACTGATGAATCATGACTCCCTGGCTAGGCAGCTCTGAGCTTTTATTCCAATCATTTCTTTGCTCCGAACTAGAAGAGAATGTTAGAGAGGGAGTGCTATGAGAAAGTTAATATTAACACAAAGATGGCACAGGATAAACTTGGACTGTGGATCCCAAAGTGGAGAACAGGGCCAGTTGAAAAGGATGTGGGAATCCCGGCTGAGCCAAGGAAATATTGTATTCATTGCCATCAACACTCAATATTCCTTAAAGGACCAGTATGTAGCATTTAGGGGGATCTATTGGCAGAAATGGAATACAATATTATGTATGTTTCCTTCAGTGTATAATCACCTGATTGTTGTGTTTTCGTTACCTTACAATGAGCCGTTTATATCTACATAGGGGTCCTCTCCACGGAGTCCGCCATGTTTCTACAGTAGCCCAGAACGGACAAACCAAACACTTGGGCCGGAGTCAATAACGTTACTCGCTCCCGTTACCGCCGCTCTCTCTCTCTCTCTTGCTTCACCCCTCAATTCCCATGTACACACACACACACTCTACGCACTGGCTCTGCTCCAAATGACCCACGCTACTCTAAAGCTATGTTCACACTACGAGCAACAAAACGGCCAAGCGTGAACAGCTACATTGTCGCAGAGTCGCCGTTAAAGTGTTGCTCTAGCGCTCGTTGATGTAGTTACGTCGTAAAATAGCACTGGGAACTGGCTAACTGCATTTTTGTAGACGGTACAGATATGATTGGTTGACGCTTCACAGCGTTATTGGAGCGCTGAAAAAGGTTGAGACCAGCTCAATTTTATTTGTAATGCGTCACAAAGCGACAAATGTCGGGCGTCAGTTTGTAGCTTCGTGTCACCGGTTTCCATTGAAAATGACTTGTAGCCTGATTGCTGTGTCGCTCCTAGTGTGAACGCAGCATTACAACGACTGTTTTTTAGAGAGAGACATTCGTGTTTTTGCGTCAGCCACCGTAATTCTCCAACACGCTTGGCACCAAGGAGAGGCTTCAGTTGGTTGCAATCTCCAACCTCACCGCTAGATAGCGCCAGATCCTACACACTGGAACATAAGTCAGCAGAGTGAGTCTTCCCACTGTTGTCAAAGTGTCCTTCTTTGTTAAATGTTATCAAAATGTATGTGGAGCATAGGAGCCCCCTGAGCTCAGGAGTTCAACCGTGCTTGTGAACTTGAATGGTGGTGCTATATCATTTTTATCATGGTGCGTTCATGGCTAACGGGGCTTGGACGATAGTAGCAGCAAGCTGTGAAGGTTACAGGCAACTAGAATCAGCAAGAAGATGGTAAAAACAATACTGTTATCTGTTCTATTCTGCTTATTTTCTAAAACACACCTTTATTAGTTGTCATAGTTCATGATTTGACTCAGAAAATAGAAGATAACTGTTCTCAGCTCCCTCTCCTGACAGCTCATCTTAGGCTGAGGCGCCCACATGGTTTACCAGTTTTGTCCGCTACAGAAAGTAAATGACTTTAAAATGCTTTGTTGCCTGTGACGTGTGTGTCGGTGCTTTTGATCCTTCTCTTAAAGTGACACAGCTGACATATAAATTAACAAATGAGCAGAGGATAAAAGCAGTGCAGTCCAGTAAATAGTCTCTTTTTGCTCTAAATGAAAACCGTTAATAACAGGATTGACAGAGCAAACTGCTGCAGTTTGAATCTCGCTTCAACAGTGTGACATCAACTGTTTCCCCAAAAGGCTTAAGTTGTTTTCATGCCTGCGTTTGTCTCCGATTTTATTTGTATGTGATACCCAATTAAAAGAGTATAAAGTCACGACTAAACCCTGCCCAACTCCAGCTAAATAATCCACAGAAGACGGTCATCAAAAAACAAGAGTTGCTCCTTTCTGAGACAGTAAAAGGTCCTATTGTGGCTAGCGACTTATTTCACCTAAAAAGCAGAAGGGATATGTTACAAAGATTTTGTGAATTGAACAAAAAAAAATGTATACTTATATAACAATATGCTGTATAAACATAATAAAACACATTTTTCAGAGTTTGAGACAGGTTGTTTGCTCTTTTTTTGTTCAGACTCCCCTTATTTATTCTCCCATTAATGACGTTTTTTCTATAGTATTGTAACATTCACTATCTGCTACGGTGGGTGAAACTATGTGATTGAGTGATTACAGTAAAGAGTTCTGCTTGTCAACAATTGTTCAGACCTATATGTGAGATATTACCTCCAATGGTAACACTTTATAATAACCATCATTTATAAATGGTAAATTGATACTTAGTTAATAATTATTGTTAGATATTATTGTTAGTTATAACAATGACATAATTAATGTTTACTTATTATTAGTAATGCTATCATTTCTGTTATTTTATCATTAGTTTGTGTAATATCAAATCATTTATAAATTATATAAATATATATTGTATTAAAATATATCATAGCTGATAGGAGACCATAATAACATTTTGATTACATTAGTAAACTATTAACAGTTTATTGTGCACACGTAATAACATTTTATATACTATATTAAGTATTTGTTAGTGACTACCAAATGATTTTAAACCTTTAAGAAATCATTCGTAAACTATCTAGAAACATTACATAGATAGATGGACCAGAAACCAATTATTAACCATTGACAAAGTATTAACTATCCATCTAAATAATGTTTATAGATGCTTTACAACATATTTATTAACCATTTAACAAGGTATTATAATCATCAGTTATCACTTTATAATAGCCATCTAAATAATGTTAATAGATGGTTTACAAACCAATTAATTACCATTAACAAAGTGCTACAAATATCTGGTCTATCTATGTAATGTTTATGGATGTTTTACAAACAATTTATTAAAGGTTTACAAATAATTTCACTACTTCATATAGTATATAAAATGTTGTGTGCCACAATAAACTGTTAAAATAACAGAAATGATAGCACTACTAATAATTAGTAAACATTATTTATCATTTCATGGTTTAACAGTAAAATAACTAATAACTAAATTGAATTACTGTAATTATCAATTTACCATTAATAAATGATGGTTATTATAAAGTGTCACCAAACCAACTCTTAATCTGTTTATTTAATACCATTTCCTCGCTGGTCACGATTAAGTTTGAGTTTGTGCTCAGAAATGGTTTATTATTGTCCGGAAGGAAAATAATCTGCCTGCAGAGGAGTTCACCCGACTTGAAGATAAAGTATTAAAAGATGCAAAAACAACCCTAAACTGAGAAAGTGAAAGAAATGTGCTGGTACATTCTGTTCCAATTACGACCATTAACCAGCAAAAACAAAAACAGCTGGACATTGTGTTGTGTTATAAAGCTTTGAGGTGGTGATAAGAGAAACATTATGTCCTCAATTTTTTTGCTTATTCAGCACAGAATCACTATGATCCATCTTTTTAGCAAAAAAAATACAATCCCATAAGAAGAAAGTAAGTAATTTATTGTGTTTCAGACATTAGGACAAGATCCAGTGTCATCTTTTATCTGAATTTTTAAAAAAACAACAAGTACGCTTTAAAAAAAAGTAAAACAATGGTGTAAAAATGGGCGACCATTGAAGCTCCCACACTGGCAAAAACATCTTTACAATGAAATGCTGAGTAACACAGTCTTTCTGCTTTTGATAAAAAAAAAAAAAGATGTGATGTTCACACTCTGATCACATCCATAATAAACAGTGTAGGATTTTAAAACCACATGAAATGTGGCCCGCCTTGCTACAAGCTTTGTATGTAAACACCGGTCTTCAGGCTTGATCCGACTGAGCCGGTCATCGACCCTGTGATGGAAGAGAGAGGAATACATGAAGGATTTTACTCTGTTAACATATCTGTGTGTGAGTGTGTGTGTCCACAGACGTACCTGTTGCTTCTTCATAATCTCGTCTCTTGTCTTGAAGATCGGTGCGTCCTCCACCACGACGCCTTCAGCCATTTCCGTCACTTTCTCCAGCAGCTCTGTGCTATACCTGCCGTTAGTGATGAGAAATGTTCTGTTAATATAACGACCCACAATTATTCAGCATCCTTGATTCATCTGGGGGTCACATTGTTTCTTAAGAATGCAAAAATTTGAAAATAAAATATTCTAAAAAAAATAATAAAAATGTTTTCCAATAGCAGTATGAGTGCTGAAATGATTAGTCGACCAATCAGTTAGTCAATAGAAAATTTACACTTTTGATAATCAATGCATTGCCATTAAAGTCACTTAAGAAATGCTTCATCCCTGGAAATTTTCAAAAAAACACCTCAAACACCACCTTATCATCAAGGCCTATGACCTCAGCTGACTCTTCCTACACATCACTCTTTTAATTACTTAGCTATAGTTTCTCCTCTGTATTATTTATTAGTATGATTTTGTGTGCCCCCTTTGTAAAGCGTCCTTGGGCTTCTGAAAGGCGCTATATAAGTCCAATTTCTTCTTCATTATTATTATTATTATTATTATTATTATTAAGTCAAAACAAATAAATTAAATTAAATTAAATTAAATAAAATAAATTTAAGGTGGAAAAAATGCAACTGCAGTTTATTTGTGTGTTTCACCTTCCGGCCACAGGAGGCAACAGAGAGCCAGTTAAAGAGTTGATAATGAGACGAAGAAGAAGGCGATTTTGAACCTAAAAACATGCTTCCACACACACAAAGGTAAGTTTATGAGACTAATAAGAAGTTGTAACACACTATGTGTTAAGTTCAGTTCAAGTTCAGTTACTAAAGTGTGTCTGTGATGAAGAACACGTTGTGTTTTCCTCACCTGCAGCCGAGGAAGACGTTGTTGGCCCAGACCATGGACAGAGACATCAGCTGGTCCAGGTGCGGGTCCTCGTAGTCCCCGATGTTCCTCAGGATGAACTCCCTCCGGGCCTGCCAGTGTTTCTCACTCTCCCAGTAGCCTCGAAACGTCTCAACCTGGTCCGCTACAGCTCTGTTCTGCTGGATAAAGTCCTCCACGTCCAGGTTAGCCATGTTGCTCTGCACAGGACGAGTCAACAAAGAAGACTTCCGGTCTGAGAAGAAGCTACAGCTTAGTTTTACAGCTTAGTGTGTTTACAAACAGCGACACATGGTGGTGGAGCTGAGTACTGCGTCTGACTGGAAATACACCCTGTAAACAGGAGCTTCTTTTTTTTTTTTTCTTTTTTTTTCTTGAACAAATTCAAATTTACAAACAACATGGCTCATAGATCATTACACTAAAGCAGGGGTCTGCAACCTGCAGCTCTTTTTAAAAATGCAAATGAATAACTTTTCATTTCATTTTTATTTATCATTGTTGTAGGTCTATGGTACGACGGAGTATTAGGACCACATTGAGGAAAAAAAATAAATCTGAGATTTCGAGAAAAAATGCATCGGTTTACGAGAAAAAAAAGTCGTAATATCATGAGAATAAAGTCATAATATTATAAAGTAGTAATTTTACGTGTTATTTTCTTTTTTTCTCGTAATATTATGACTTTATTCTCATAATATTACGACTTTTTTCTTGTAATATTACGACTTTATTCTGGAAATCTCAGATGTTTTTTCCCTCAATGTGGTCCTAATACTCCGTCGTACATTTGCTATTTGGCCCTCACTGCATTAGACTTATATACGATATACTTAGACTATAAACTGTGTTACCTTCATCACAATGCTCAAATGTTTTGCGGCTCCAGACAGATTTTTTCTTTTTTTTTTTTGCCTAAAATGGCTCTTTTGATAGTAAAGGTTGCTGACCCCTGCATTAGAGTAAAAGGACAAGGTGCATACAGAACAAGAACAGATAAAATGTGTAAAATTATACATGAAAATAATAATAAATTAAATTAAGGCAAGGCAAGGCAAGGCAGCTTTATTTGTAGAGAGCAATTCAAAGTGCTTTACATAAACATTCAAGAACATTGCAACAAAGTGCAAAAGAACATTAAGACATAATTAAAACAGTTATAAAAACATTAAAGATTAGAAAATAAAAACAAGCTAAAAAAAAAAGCTAGGACAGAAGCTAAAATAGAATAT
>CAKALU010069677.1:0-26411 GCA_916700995.1 Hozukius guyotensis
CCGTCCAGAAGGTGTTGTCCATCCACCGTCTGCCTGATTCCATGTGAATGCAGCATTACACACAATCATTTGATCCACTGTCGATATAAAACATTGACAAAAGCAGCCTTAAGTTCATGAAGAAGGAAGTTCAAGACATAACTGCACACACAGCGAACGTACTGTAGACTGTAGGAGCACACTGGGTCAACATGTCGTCATACAACGGTTCGTATATCTTAAGAAAAGTTATTCCTCATTGTTTGTGCGTTCTCCTACGAATGTCCGGCAACACTGGTCGGTCAATTTCAGCATGTTACATGCATACAGTCTTTTCAAAATAAACTTCTATCTTCACAGGAAACAACTTGGTTAGGTTTAGGAAAAGATCTCGCTTTGGGTTAAAATAACTACAGAAGTGCTGTAACTTAAGTACGGAGGTTATGTGACAAATAAACCAACGTTGACTGGTTTCACACGGGACACCAACAGCGGTCTCCTGGGCAAAAGTCCGTTGTTTTTAATCACATACCTATCCACGTCCTCCCTATGCTGCATTCGTCCTCTTTACACTTCCCGGTTCACGATTACGTGTACTAAGCACGCATGGATTTCATGGGATATATATGAATTACAGTGCATTACTTTTCGTAGGTATAGCTGCAAACTGTATATGAGACCAGCCTGACTGGGTAGACCTCCTGACATCCAGAATCACATCAGATTTTACGTGACAATCTTTAGCAAAAATAAATAAAATATCTAAGAAATCATCGTCTGGTTCACAACCGTGACGCTCAACAAAAGAACCCCCCCCCCCACCTCCTCTCTGTTACTGAGCTCTGGCTCACCTGTGAATGTTCAGATGAAGACCGCTCACCAAATGTTTTCATAAGTTAATGATTTCCTTCCACACAGGAAAAGTGAATTCTTCATACCTGTTAGTCGGCACCGTGCCTCTCACAGCTTCACTCCGCTCAGCCTCATGTTCTTCCAATTATCTTTAAAGGCAGCAAATCCAATTGATACTGTTGCTAACGAAGATAAAAGAGCCTGATGTTTTGGCCTGATGTCATCTCTGACGGTAATGAAATCGTCTCAGTGGGGGGGGAAGCTGGTAAAGGTTTACTGACAGTATATCTGGATGCAAAAGATGCTGGTTAAAATATTTACTGAACACATGGACGGCCTTTAATAGGTAAGATATTTAAACATCTTCCTGCCAGATGATGTTTTACAGTCTATGATGGAGTTTTCTAAATGCCAGATCTACTGTAGTATTATGTTCACTAAAATCTTCAATATTATCCTGGTTGTTTGCTCTGCGTGTCCTCGCCGGCGTGTCCGTGTGTGTGTGTAACCCGTGTCTAAATTGTCGACAGGATTGTTTCCAGGAGGGTCGTAATGAAACACAGATCATTTCATCGCAGCGTAAACTTAATAAAGGAGGACAAACAACAGCTCACGAACATAATCAAACCTGACGACAAGTGACAGGCGAGCATTAGCTGCATTTCACTAAATTAACATTTAGGTCTCCGGCAGGGCTAAAAGTCACATTTGAAAAGGGCCGCCAGTCGTTCATGGAAGCGATTATGCGGCTGGCCCGTGGCCCCGTGAAGACCCTGACAGAGACACGAGGTCAGAGGTCACGCAGGGCCATTAGCGGCGTCATTATGGGGTGTTTCGCTTTACATTTGCATGAACCAGAGCTGAAACTATAAGACAAGATTAGGGCCCTCAAAAGCCGTCAGGAACCCTCTGAAGCAACTCACCAGTATTTATACGCATGCATGTGTGTGTCTTTAAGAGCATTAGCCATCATCCACCCCCCCCTCTTCATTAGAGATCTATCTCTGCAGCTGAATACATACAATTCATCATAATCCCGTTGATCTCTGAGATGTTTGCTGGAGCTTTAGAGAGCTTGATTTCACTGATAACCCAGTTTGTGGAGGCTCAGACGTGAGACAGGATGTGTCGGAAAATAAGTACTCCTCTTATTCACATGTTGTTATTCACATATTCCTATTTATTCATTATTTCTTCAAGCATGTTATACTGTGTCAGTCATAATCAGCTGTGGTTTTATTGCTATATTTTTATACTTTTTATACCTGCCTATAATACTTCCTGTGTTATTAGTAGCCTACAGTAGGGTATCATTCGGTGTCCCAGTCAGGATGCTCCTACGTTATGCATAGGAGACATAGGAGATATTGGGTTTGGGTTTTTGACTTAAAACTATGCAATTTTGCATTATTTTGGACCATTATTATTACTACTTAAATGATTATTTTATTATTTACACATATCACAGCCTTCGTCTGAAAAATTTAAATCTTCTGGAAATGTTTTTACCCTAAAAGATTCAGATTCAGAAAACGTTTAAATAACGATTCATTAAAGGGGCTCTATGTAAGAATCAGAAACTGCTTGTTAACAGCGACACCTGTGGCCGTGAAGTCAACGGCAGTCAGCGTCCTGTTGCTCGCGCTCGCACTACGTAGACGCAAGCGAGCATCGGTCGAAACAGTGAGGCGACACACACGAGACTGGGGGCTGGTCGTTCGTTGGCGTTAGCAGTTAGTTGCACACTGTTAGCCCTGTAGCGGGCTGAAGAGAGTAAACGTCCATTCTTTACATTAAAAGCAGTCTACAGGCTGATAGAGGAAACACAGAAAGTCGCAGAAGGTCTCATTTTTAGGGTTAGGTTACAACCTGTTCACACATTGGCAATAAAAAACGATTTAAAAAACGTTTATGTGTAAAAACGTACATACAGTCCCTTTAATTATATTTGTTCACAAATTAAAAAAAGTGATGACGAACAGTTCACTAAATATTTTACAAAAAGGACGTGAACATTGTATTGATAAATGACAGCAGCCTCGTTCTCAATCACCTCCCCTCCAACATGCCGTGCGTCGGCTCGTCCAGGTGCTCTGCACATAGTTTGGGCTTATGAGGCGCGGCGCAAAAAAAACGCTGGCGCTGCGCCGTTGTGAATCGCCGTTATGAATCTCCCAGAGAACCCGATATGGAGAAGGCAGAAAAAAGCACCGGCAGCTTGTGAGATGTTCCGGTACGCAAGGAAAAGTCACGGCACGCCAAGGAGTAAAATAAAGTAGTGCATACCGGCCCACTTGGAGCACCGTCGGACAGTAATCTCAGGAAGGAACGCTGTGAAATGGTTGCAGGGTTGAGTTACAGTTATCAGCTAACAATAGAGCCACGTAATCATATGATCCTGATAGCTTAACTAAAATAAGAGACGTGTTTGTGGCGTCTGTCGTCTCTCGGTGTCGATTAGAAAGCTGAGAACTCTGTTTCATATTCATGGTTCTGGTGGGGGGATGGTGTGGCGAGAGGAATTTCTACCCGCCTCACTTCATGTCCACCACTGCTTGTCACACTTTGGAAACGGCGTACACACACACACACACACACACACACACACACACACACAAACACACACACACAAAGCCCGTGGAATGGTCTGTGACTCTAATGGCCCTTCCTTTGGGGGCACTTTTAATTGTTTGGTCATCGTCTCCATGCTCAGTGTGTCACAGTCAATAAAGCCACATTAGAGGAGACAGGAGGTGAGGGGTGAGGGGGCCGACACGGGGGGGTTAGGACCTCGGCGTGGAGAGAATATAAAGCGTCTGAACCCTCCCAGAGTGGCATTCTGCTGCTATCAGAGCTCCACGGAGGACGGGCTGTCACTGCGGCCCATTGTGAGCCCAACGACTCATTCTTACTCGGGGAACAACCTTAAAAAAAGGTCCCAGGGATTTGAAGAAGTGGGGACAAACCTCTTGGATTTCGGTGTGTTCACTGGTTTTAAATGAGAATAGGCCGCCCTTCATTTAGCCAATCACAGCGTGATCAGATATCATTTACCTCTCGCAAACCATATAATTTTTGGTAACCTTTGCTAATGCGTACAAAAATAACAGCGAGCCTCTCAGGCGGAAAATAAACTGAGCAGAGATTTAATTTGGCTCGTGTGTCGCAGCTCTTACATGCACGGCTGAAGCTCTTTATTTGATGTAACGTGCTTTTTAAACTGCTGTCAGCGATAGCCATAACATGTCACCAGAACCTGGGAAGTGTGCGATGGGGACTGTGATAACCCCGCGGCTCGGCTCGGCCTCACAGATCCCCCCCCGGTCTGAACCGTCACTCTCTGAATCTGCAGACCACCAGGAGAGTCCTGCTGACCTCCTGGCGACCTGCTCCACCTCACTGTCATGAACTCTGCTCACCACACACACACACTCACACACACACACACACACACACACACACACACACACACACACACACACACACACACACACACACACACACACACACACACACCTATCTGTCTGATGCAGGCCTGTCTGCCACGCTACCACACAGTTTTATGTTCGTATTGAGTTCTGCCTCTGTTTATTATGTTGTTATTGATGTTTTAAAAGTGTGCATGCAGTCAGATCCTCTAACTGTGGATGATGCACCAGATCAGATATCTGGGTTTTCTCTGACATACTCTCTAAACATTTATGTTCTCAGAGACGATCTCTGTCTCCATCTATACGTCCCAAACCTCAAGTCAAAGTTCAGCTGGACTTTTGACATCTGCGTCGCCGTGGTAACATGGTCCTGTAGCGTAGAGCACGCTCATAACCTTATCTCTCCCAAATAACCTGACCGGTGAACCTGCTGGCTGAAGTGTCAAGATATGCATGCAGTTCCATCCATGTACTATCATGTACCAAAAACATGATGATCCATCAATGCATCAATGAACCAGCGAAGCAAATGGATACGTTTATTAAAAGGTATAATATGCATAATATTTCCTAAAAAAAATAAAATGATCCCTCTCAATCATCACTAGAAGTGTGTGGTGGTGTCCGTATCTGCAGAGATCCTGCAGCCCTCTGCCTGGATTTTCTTATTTTGCTGTGTTTGGGACGTTTCTGGGCGTCAGGCAGGTCAAATCAAGTCAATCTTATTTTTATAGCCCAATATCACAAATTTGCCACAGGGGGCTTTACAATCTGTACAAGATACGACACCCTCTGTCCTTTACAGTACCACGCTCACATCGGATGAAAAAAACCCCACTCTCTCTCTGTCCCTCTGTCTGCAGGCAGAAGGAAAGAGGCGGGGTGACGTGTCATGAGTTAAGCGTCATCAGTTACACTGCGCATGTCCTAAAGCCTGTGGTGTTAATGCACAGGCTAAGCGGAGTCATTAAAAAAAATTCCCGAAGCTGGATCATGATCTGGATCACCACCAAAATCGAAGGGATTGTTCATTGTGCCACAATCCATACCTCCAAAAAATTTCATTCAAATCCATCACAGACTTTTGGAGTAATCCTGCAAACCAATAAACCATACCTCCAAAAAATTTCATTCAAATCCATCACAGACTTTTGGAGTAATCCTGCAAACCAATAAACCAACAAACCAACAAACCTCCTTCCTAGGCCTTCGGCCTTGGCGGAGGTAATAATGCAGAAAATCAATGCCAAGCGGACAAAGCTCATTCCAAAACAAGAATGAATCTGGGGTTGGGTTTCACTTGTGCTGCCGTATGTGATGCTGCTGGTGGTAAACTGGACCGTGTTCTGGTAACGGCGGTCAGGGGGGGCGTGGCTTCTGGGAGGAGGGGTCAACTTTGAATGTTTACAAACAGTAAGCAACAATTCGTGCATAGTATGCCTTTAACCCTTTAGCTTACAAAACTCTAAGTGGAGGCTGGATGCACAGACAGACAAATCCTTCACATTTACATTCACCTCTGAGGGATTTGAGAGACATAATTGACATTTTGTAGTGAGACACACAACAAGACCGACCGTGTTCTCTCCTGTTTGAGTCAAATACTGCATACTGAATTTGGATTTCTGGAGCCTAATGCTGGATATCTTATCAGTTAGTTATGCTTTTGACCAAAACTATTTTTGTTTAAGTTGAATATGTTTCATGCAGTTTCAGTCAATAAGCCTATCAGTGAAAATATGCAGCTGGCATTAAAGTCTTGTTCTTTATCAAAGCTGAATTAGTTAGATTAAATATAGCCGGTCTGATAACAACACAAAACAATGCATGCGTGAATGGTGTGGATTTTGGACCCAAAAGCTGAACTCGGACTCGGCAAAAGTTCCCAAGCAGCTTTTATTTGTGAAGTGAGAGTGGTGGGGGTTTGGAGAGTTGATCCAGGGTTTGTGGTGGAGCGGGGTCTGAGCAGGGCAGGCGGAGACCACAGAAGGAGAATGCACCTGAGGCACAGGTAGATGCAAAGTTAGACAAACAAGACTAAAACACTACCAGGAACTAACAGCGTTAGTAGCACAGACTGGAGTGTAGAGCCGAGGTAGATCTACTGCAGGAGCTTGATGAGAGGATGAGTTTCAGACTGAGACAAACTGGGGACCAAGAACCAACAGAAAACACTAGGAATGAGGTCGAGGCAGAGCCGCACGTAGCCTGAGTTGTTGTTACAGTATGAGTGTATCTCCTCCTGTTTATCTACATATTTATTATTATTGGTCATACCTGAAGATGTACTATTGATGATGATTTAAACCTTGGTGTTGTGAGTGAATGCACGCTGCCACTAGGAGGCTCTTTTACTGGGGACTGAATAAACTGAACCCAGACCAGATTATTGGATTTCACTGGTGCCCCTCCCTGCTCTGTGTCTGAGGACACAAGTCTCCGTTGGACACATAACTCAGAAGTGGTTCTTGGACAGACTGTTCACTCCATATAAATCCTGCTCGTTTTATGAGCCCCTGGTTTACTAACGCTGTCCCCTTCTCACACACACGCATGCACGCACGCACGCACGCACGCACACACACACCTCGGCCTTCAGATGTGTCTTTTAGTGTAAAAAACACAAAACTGACTCACTCCACAGACATGTTTTTATCTTCCTCAAGAGTACCTCGGTTACGTGTTACAAAACGCCGTCTTAGCTAAAGTTAAAGAGTCCCGCCACGCCGCTATACACCCCCACCATGTACCAGATATTCGCACCAACATGGCGAGTTAGTGGCTGAAAGTTAGACGCCACGGTTCCAGCGTATAGGTCCTTGTCCTGTGTGGCCCCCACAGTTTAGAGCCCACCTGCCAAAGTAATTTATGATCCCGTTAAGAGAAACACTGCCCAGGATCTTGAAGGCTGAATTTCTGGCCCCGGCCACTGCTACAATATTTCACGATTATCAGGCTATCCCTGGCGGCGTCATAAAACACCTCATATTACCACACTTCCCTGTCTGTCTCTGCAGAGGCCTTTTTTACACCCTCTCTGTGGTGGGTCACGATTTAAGGCGCTTTCAGGAGGCGGTGTGTTCTTCCAAAACCCCAAAAACTGGCGCGTTTCACAAGGTTGTCGGATGGAGGGAGTTGGCCAAACTCTCTCCTATTATTAGGGCCCGAGCACCGGCAACGTCGGGCCAACGAAGGGCCTGTTCAAACTGGAGGAATTCTTCTTTTTATTTTTCACAAAAATGATTTTTGAAGGCCTTAACATGCTCAAAAAGTTGTTAAACTTGGCACACTTATCAGACGCGGTAAAAAATTTGATATTTTAAGGGTCTCAGGCTTGGCTGTTGCAAAATGGCTCGCTAGCGCCCCCTAGAAAGTTTGAAAAATTGAGCCCCTCGCTCCAGTTTCACCTATATGTATGAAATTTGGCAGACAGATGTAACATGTGGAGACGCACAAAAAAGCCTCTTGGAGGTATACCGAAAAACCAACAGGAAGTCAGCCATTTTTAATTCAATGTGCGATTTTCGCCCATTTTTAGCGTTTTATAGGGCGTGTACTTTAACAAACTTTAACTTTACTTCCTCCTACAGATTTAATCAGATCGACTTGAAATTTGGTCAGGACCATCTTAAGACCTTAAGGATGAAAAGTTATTCAAATGGGGAGTTTTCACCGAACGACCTGACCGTGGCGTGGCGTCCATTTGGCGTGATTTGCCATGAAACAGGAAGTTGTTGTTACTTCAGCATACATTGTCATATCTGCTCCAAATTTCTCAGCCATGGATGGTGGTCCAGGCCTGACGTCATTTTCATTTAGATTCATAGCCACGCCCCCTTTCATAACTCGTGAACCGTTTGTCTTAGAGTCTTGTGGCGGGCGTCATTGCGCTCATCAGAGTTCCGGTTTCATTGTGCCTGGCCGCGTCAATCGGCGTCCCGCCAGTACCCCCGACGCGCAGGGAGGTGCAAGGGCCCGTCCATCGCTGCTGGCAGCTTTAAGTATCATTATTATTCATATATTCTTTGTCAGATGCATGTTTTGCTGATGCAGGAAGTTAGAAGTCGCAGAGGGACTGACCACAACAGTGTTCCTCAGAGAAGTGTTTTACTGGCACCTCTTTCACTAAAGCGTATAACACTGGTGTTGATTTTAGCCGGCTGTAGACGTTAGCCCAGTCAATGGCACTGTTCAAGGCCTCTCCATCACTCTGTGTGAGCAGAGCTGCGACTTGCTCGTAAAGCTGCTCATAAACCGACGCTAACAGAGCCGGCTCTGCCCAGATACATAAAGCATCCAAAGCAACACACACATTAACGGGCACAGACGGTATAAAGCACTAGCACCAGCGGTTCTTTTTCACCTGAATAGTGCTCATGATTAAAGAGGCTTTAAACTGATAAATGTTTTAACTCCACTGCATTAAAACTTTATATCAAACTGTCTGTTTAAAAGTTCTGCACTTACAATGTCATCGCTCTAAGAGGTTGACCCATGAATCACCCCGAAGTGATTCGACTGAGAGCTCCGAATCAGCCAAACGGAGTAAAGTGGAGGGTTGAATTAAGAGTTTAAAACCTCTTTTGTGAGATGAAATATTATAATCTATGGGGGGGATTGACCTGTCAAGTCCGCACTGTATTGAGCAAGGGCTCAATATTAGCTCTAATAATGGCCCGTTCTGAATTAGCTAATCCTGCTATTATCTGAAATAAGAACAACTGGCCAGACTCTGCGACTGCTTGGCTGGGAATCTGTTTTGTGTCTTTGCTTACGGTTTTAATTGTAACAAGCTGAGGGGAGAAAGCAAAAAAAAAAAAATCTATTATGCCAATGTCACTTTGGGGCGAGCATTCCCATCGGAGCATCACAGCTAAAAGAGGTCTTTAGGTGCAGATTCCCACCAGAAATGCACAGAGACCCGGCCAGGAAAGCCAAAGGCAGGTCTAAAGAGAAACCACCTCATTTTACTGGAAAATTTGTTAAATTGAGAAATCTATGAAGCACAAAGATTGCAATCGAATGGAGCAACAAATGGAGCAGACAAAAAAGGGGGGGTCAAAGGTTTTTTGTTTTTTGCGGTGAATGGAGGCACGGTGACGGAGGAATGAAGACAGAGCAGCATTTAAGGGCCCACAAAGCTGTGCATTTAAATAAACAGGGTTACGTCCTTCTCCTTTGGGCCCAATGAAGTCCATCAAAGAACATGGTAATGCCCCACTGAATGGACGCAAGGACTCACAAACTCCCGCCTTTTCACTTCGTGTGAAAGAATGTGACATAATAAACACAACACCCCCCCCCCCATGAAAAACAGACATAAAGTAAGCTTTACACATTTTCTGCCCTGGTTACAGCCTTAAATCATTACTGGGGTTGCCATGTGGGACGCTTTGCAGCGTGCAGATGTCATTATCTCTGGGAAGTAAAAGCAGAAATACTGGAATCAATATGAAATGCTGGAGGGCAGGAGCACCCCCCAACAGCAGTGGAACATTTGTCAATTCTGTTTTAGCCCATAAAGTTACGTCTAGACAGCTTCCAGGATTACCAATGTACAACTTCTGCTTATACAAAGCTACTATAGTGCAGTGACCGTTCGGTGTCGCCCGATTGCTTGGCCCCCAGAAGTGCTGCTTGCAGTGTGGCCAAACGGTGGTACTACGACTTCCGTGTCTGTCACGTGATGCCATCGGGCCCAAAAAGACTTTTTCCCATAGTCTTACGTTGGGAAAGAGACGTCTGTAACTTGTCGGATCATTTTTTTTTAGGCTGAAATCCAGAGTTATTTCCCTTCCTCCGTTCATGTGAATGAGACCATGACCACGGGCTGGAGCGAGGGCTCGGAGGCGGAGTTAAAGGAAACGCTACTGCGCCTGCTCTCATGCGCCACTGAGCAACTCTCATAGGAATGAACGGGAGCCCGCCGCCTACGCTGTATCCAGTTCTCCTTATAATCGAGAAGCGCTCATCGCTCGTTGACCCCGGGTAAGTGAAGAAGAGTTTGGTTGAAACGCTGCAGCCCACAGAGCCCTGAAGCCCCGTCCCCGCTGTTGCATTGAGCGCTATCACTTGTTTATTCAAAGTTTATTAATATTGACTGTGCATGTCCAAAATGCACCAAATTCCACACTGCACATCCTTGGGACCCCAGCAATACACCTGCCAAATGTGAAGTAGATCAGATGAACGATTCTTGAGATACGCAAAGGACACACATACATACAGAGATTTCTCGCTTTATAGTTCGATAACGCTATAATTAATTGTAACAGAAAGTTATGGAAGACATATTTAGATCCTTTACTCTGGTGAAAGTAGTTAAATCCACAATATAAAAGTCCTGCATTCATAAATTTACTTAAACCTGCATTAATTGATTTGTTTGGCCACTTGGGGGCAGTGCAGAGGGTGGCAAACATGACATTGACATAGTATCACGTTAGCTTTAGCATTTGTTTGGCGTCATGTGTCTGGCCACTTGGCAAATTTAAGTCCACTATTTACTCTTCTTTTAGCTCTGTTTTGGTCTCCACCAACTCCTGAGAGACAAATAAAATAAATATAATATACCCAATTGGGCAACTTTTGATTAAATTGGGCTCGGAAAAATAACGTTGTGCTGGTAGATGACATTTGGGATGTTTTTAATCAACATTTGGCGGGGTTTTGAAAATGTTATAAAAACAATATTACAAACACGCTGTCATTTTATGGTGAAAAACACAGATACTAAATTCAGTAAACTTCGTTGCGTCCACTCACTCATGTTGTTGAGTCATTTAATATAAGAAATATTTGATTTACATGAATTGTATTCAATCGTCGTAAGGGATTTTGTCCAAAAATCTAGTGGAACTAATTTTTTTTCCTTCTGAAATGTGATGGAGTCGAAGTATAAAGTAGCTCAAAATGGAAATACACAAGTATACAGTACTTACTTATTTACCTCCCACCACTGCTGAAAGGTCAGCGCGCTGAAGACGAAACATCTTTCACACGGAAAAACATTCGACCAACTTAATCCTACCCTCCAAAATGAGCCAGATATCAGCAACAAGAGAAGATGTTATGAGTCTGAACAGATGTTATTTTCCTGCTTATCATCTATTAGTTACACACACACACAATTACACACAGAAAATCTTGTTTACGATGTCGGCTCAGGGATTGTGGGCCGATCCAGTCCAGGGACAGGTGTTCCCCGCCAGCTCGGTCCCAGTTGAGCCGCTACATAGACGCAGCTTCACATTCACATTCCAACTACTTTTAATTTTACAAGAGCCCAGGGGCCACTAGACCCGCTCTGGCTCTGGATCTGTGGCGTCTGGGCCTGGATGTTCTCCATGGACCCGAGACTCTCACACACACACACACACACACACACACACACACACGTTATCCTGTGTAAATACTGCAGGCCAGGCCCAGCTAGGGCCAAACTGGGTGGGAGCGCGGTGCTGCGCTTCCACTCGGACATCTGTTCGTTTAACTGTTATCTGCCATCGAGCCCTCAGGTCCTCTCATTTGGCAAAGCCACTTTGTAAAGCTGAGGGGACAGAGGGGGTCTTTATGCTGCAGTCCTGTTTGAAAGGTTGTATTTGGTTCACATAAATAGAAAGATACACAACAAACTGTGCATTTCCAACACAGTCTCACAGAAGTTTGTGAAAATAGTCACGAAATCTATTTGATTTGTGTACATAGACAAGAATTTCCCTTTTTTTCCGTGACACTCAGCATGACTTTCAACAACGCTTATTGTAGTGCTTTTTCCTACAAATGTCCAGCAACACGTGACGCACGTGTCAATTTCCGCTCCAGTCTTTTCAAAATAAAACTACTTAGTTAGGTTTAGGAAAATATCAACTTGGTTAGGTTTAGCAGTAAAACTACCTAGTTAGGTTTAGGAAAAGATCAAATTGGTTAGGTTTAGGCAACAAACTACTGAGTTAGGTTTAGGAAAAGATCAATTTGGTTAGGTTTAGACAACAAACTACTGAGTTAGGTTTAGGAAAAGATCAATTTGGTTAGGTTTAGGCAACAAACTACTGAGTTAGGTTTAGGAAAAGATCAAATTGGTTAGGTTTAGGCAATAAAACTACTGAGTTAGGTTTAGGAAAAGATCAACTTGGTTAGGTTTAGGCAATAAAACTACTTAGTTAGGTTTAGGAAAAGATTGCGGTTTGGGTTTAAAAAACACCGGAAGCAGCGAAATTGAGGTACAGAAGTTACGTGACAAATGAATCAACATTGATTTGTGGTTTCACACGGGACACGAACACCGATCTCCTGGTGAAAATCCTGTTTTTTGACCCACCAATCCACCCCGACTTCCTCCTTATGCAATGTTCGCCGCTCTCTTTTTACTTCCCAGTTCAAAATTACGTGGATTACATACTGTAGGTGCGTATGTTACATCTTGCTGACCATCACGAAAAAAAAGTGAAATTCATGTCTATGTTCACAAATCAATACATTAAATTTGGTGACTATTTCACGAACTGCTGCAACCAGGCTGTTGTTTTGCTCCCTTTGTAGGTGAAGTGTCAGAGCTACTGGGATGTTTCTCTCTCCGTCTCTCTCTTCTTTCTGCAGACGCAGTATCTCGTGTCGCTGGGTGTGAGCCCTCTCTTCCTCCACATAAATGATTAAAACCCTCATTAGCGTTAGGTGATACGGCTGCAGTGGAAAAGGTCTCAGAAAAGAGAGGGAGAACATGGGAAAAAGACGACGAAGGGAGTGGACTGGGTGAAGAGAGGAAGGGGGGGGGGATGGCAAGTACTGTAAGAAGAGAGGAAAAAACAGATTGGGGTGAGGGAGGGGTGGAAAAAGGATGGGTGGCAGGAAGCAAGAAGGGTGGGGAGAAAAACAGCAAAGGGAAAGAGAAGATGGCTGAATTAAAAGGATTGGAATTTAAAGTTGAAAGATGAGAAAGCAGTGATTCACTTCTGTTTTTTGCATCCTGTCTTTCTAAAATGTTGCATTTCTACAATAGGGTTTGGTTAACTGTATTATTTCCAAAGCAAGTATTAGAAGGATTTGTTTATTCTAGAGGAGTAAAGGAGTCCGTTGTCATGTGGAGCAGAACTCAGTAAGTCTTGACCCGCGGATACGAGTCTTATTACCGAATCATCTCTAATCTGTTGTACGCTCCTCGTCTCCAGCTCTTGATTATGATGAGTGCAGCCGTTCCTCAGTGAGCTCCTATATTTAAAAGCTGGCACTTTGTGCACAGGTTCATTCATCAGACAGGGAGGTCCCGCTCAGATGAGCAAATTGAGGTTTATTTGCTTGACTGCTAAAAAATCTACAGAACACACTTTTCCAAATAAAGCCGGGTAAACTTTGTCTTCTGCGGTAATGCCTCTTGTAAGTGTGTGTGTGTGTGTGTGTGTGTGTGTGTGTGTGTGTGTGTGTGGCCTCCATAAAAGCAGATGTTACAGCACAGTGCAGCAGTAAATACAACCACTACAGTTTATTCCTTTAATCAGTGATTTACAGCGAACTACTTTGAGCCAGTGACACGGTTGGGTTGCATGAGCAGCAGCTTGGCTTCAGCCTGTTATCTTTGGCTCTGATAGCGTGTTTATCTACTTCTGGCCAGAAACACCTGAGTGCTAAACACGGTTCCAAGTCCCAGGAGAGATTAGATAACAAAGTAAATGAAGCTAAAAATGAACTCAGACACTTAGAGAGATATTGAGACCCAATAAAATGCTACCAGTGGCTTTATGGTTTGAAGGATTTTACTTTACTTAAAATCACCTGATATCTTATTATTAAAACGTTTAAACTTGTTATGTAACAATTGTCACTTGAGTGCGATCTTCTCCTTATGAAGGCCAATAGGTGCTCAGAGAATGTGCTCTTTGTTTTGATATATCATTTTAGGCACACTCATGTGCTCAAGGGATGATGTCGGTCTGTCGGTCCACTATACTTTGGTCCGGGATGAAATATCTCAACAACTATTGGATGGATTTTCATGACGTTTTGTGACATTGATGGTCCCCAGAGGATGAATCCTTTGTTGATCGTCTGACTTTTCGTTTTGCGCCACCATGAGATTGTCATTCTTGTTATTTAGTGAAATGTCTCGACAACTAATGGATGGATTACCTTCAAATGTGTTACAGACATTCACGTTCCCCTCAGGATGAACTGTAATAACTTTCATGTTGCGCCATCACAACAAGGTCAACATTTGTATTTGTCCAATACTTTGGTTTATATTAGATTTATTTCGAATACGTAACAAATTATAAGAAAACAAACAAGAATGATCAATAAAATGAACAGTAAACGTATACAGCAAATTCTAAATAAACTAAATAAATATTATACTGTACCGTTGAATGACGCACAGACCGAACCGTGGGCCGGTTGAACCGCTGCACTGCTATTAAACACAGGCCTGCTAATTATTTGATGAGGTGCCAGAGACATAAAGAGGCATTTATCTGAACATAGGCTTACTTGAACATTAAATAGCCTGTCTTATTTCATGTATAAAATCAGTGTTATGGCTTCATGTAATAAGAAGAATATCATTCTATCAATTTGATCTACCTATTTATACATTTTGGAGTTCAAACACAGGTGAAATGGTTGTTTTCCTTCTCCCTAATGTGCAAAACAAACCAAACCAAAACCGTGACCCAGAAACCAAACCGTGGATTTGTTTAACTGTTGCAATTGCAAAAATGCAATTTAATTTCTGTTAAATATCTGCTGTGTGTTGGCATCGCGCTGATGGATTGCCATGAAATGTGGCACTCGGTCACGGCGTTGACTTGAGCAAAGGTTGGAAAACACAGCAGCAGGAACTGGCATGACTCTGAGAACTTGGATTGTGTGTGTGTTTCTCTGAGATAATAACAAGTATCTACCTACTTACTAACTTCTATCAACACACTGCTGATAGATTTACTGTCACTAATGACACAGCCTGTATGAGTTATGACAGATGTGACACCATTAACCCCAGAGCTGTGTGTTATGTAAGCCGGAGACACACTTTCACATTGGCCATGCCAGGGGTGAGGGCATCTGGGTGTCGAGGTCCCTCCGCTCCCTCCACTCCCTCCGCTCCCTCCACACTCATTACAGCCCACAAACAACTGGAATGTCTTGTTTAGGTCCCAACCCTCACCTCTCTGCTCTCCAACCCCACGACAGCTCCTGGTTGTGTGTGGTTGTTAGTGGTTCACCACATTATTAATGCTTGTTGATGGCTGCTCACTGTCTCCTCGTCACAGAGAAACAGTTTATATACTGCGTGTGCAGCAAACCAGATGGGAAACAGGCGAAAGGCGGCGATGCTATCTAAAATGTGCAGAGTGAGCGATTTCCCGTCTCTTCATTTCTGACAAAGAAAAGCAATTAAGAAGCAGTGAGGAGGCTAATACTTCTCATTACAGACCTTTGACAGCCTCGGCGAGGCTCCGCACAAAAGGAGGAATTACACTGGTGGATGAAGAGAAGCAGTAAATGTGGACCTCAGCTAGAGGACGGAGCTATTCTAGATCTGTCTATGGACACACTACAATGTAAATTAACTTCTCTGTGGACTCTCTCCGCTATCTGCAGAGGACGAACACAATAAAAAGACGACCTGTAAAATATAATGCAATCCAGCACAATATTATCACAATATTATCCATGCACAATAAATACTGCTTTTGTGGACTTTTTTGTTCATTTGTGGAGGCTGTAGTTTGTGATTTTGTTGGATTGTATTTACAGGTTTCCCCTTTTACAAACATGCTGCAGACGGGTAGAAAATCCTGTCAACCCTCCTGTTTTTCACAGGATTCTCCCATATTATACCCTCAATATCCGCCATATTTTCCTGCATGTTACCAGCATTTTTAACCTTTCTAAAAACATAAAAAAAAAGGTTGGCGGTGGGCAGAACTGCTCGCATATTTGATGTGTTTGCTACATTCTCCTCCGGTAAAGCAGGTGGCAGTATGTAAAACATTTGCTGTGCCATCTAGTGACGAGAAGTCATTCAATCAAACGGCACCCGCCAATAAACCAAAACCAAAAGTCAACTTACCTTTTTTTAAATCACGTAGGCTACGTAACTTAATTTAACCCAAACCATGATCTACATCTGTGCTGGTGGGATGTACACCGAATTCATTCCAGGGCAGCGGCGTAGTGCGGCATGCGGCGAAGTGCGGCCTGCATCGAAGTGCGGCCTGCATCGAAGTGCGGCCGCTCTCAAGCTCGGCTAGCAGCGGCTGTTTGATTCAGTGGCAAAGTGCAGCCAAACTTTTAGCAAAAAAGTGTCAGGAGGACCCGCAGCCAATCAGTGAATAGATCCTGAGACTCCAGTTACATGTTGACCGATGTTACAAAGAATTTCTTCCCACCTGAAACACATGAACATGCCTCCTGGCGAGCCGCACTTCACCACTGCCTGGTGTGAATTCGGTATTAAAATTACGTGCCACCACCACGTAATGCGCTAAGAGGTCGTGGTCATTTCATATATTTCTGTGAGATCGCGTTGAAGGCCCCCCCCCACCTCAAACGTTAAGGTTAACACTGAGTAACCTATTACTTTCAGAAACCCGTCTATATCGTAAAGGTTTTGCTTTAATTGTGTTCTCACCCGGGTACAAGCGGCCTCAGGAGGGTGTCTGGCGTCTCCCTTAGAGATAGGGAGAGAAGCTCAGTCATCTGTGAGGGACTCGGAGTAGAGCCGTTACTCCTTTGCGTCGAAAGGAGCTAGTTGAGGTGGTTCGGGCATCTAGTGAGGATGCCCCCCCCTGGGCACCTCCCTAAGGAGGTGTTCCAGGCACGACCAGCTGGGAGGAGTCCACGGGGAAGACCCAGGACTAGGTGGAGAGATTATATCTCCACACTGGCCTGGGAACGCCTCGGGATCCCCCAGTCAGAGCTGGTTAATGTGGCCCGGGAAAAGGGAAGTTTGGGGTCCCCTGCTGGAGCTGTTGCCCCCGCGACACGACCCCAGGTAAGAGGTTGAAGATGAAATGAGATGAGTGTTCTTACCCTATAGATATATTTATTACTTCTTTTTTTCTGTAGGCTACATATTCAGCCCGGTGTGCTACTGTACATACCAGCATTTTATTCTGCGGGACTGTTTTCCAACACAATGAACCTAATGGTTAAAAGAAGAATCAATGCTGTATCCTGAATGCAATCAATAAGACAATCTCTGGTAATGCAGGTAAACACATGATGACAGTCAGCATTAATAACTGTAATGAAATATCTCTGTTGGTAACAATTAGCAGGCTGCGTCTGCTGTTTCACCACAGTGACAGTCTGAACATCTGCTTCAGTCATTGTCCTGCTGTCGTTCATACAACCACAGACTGCAACAATAGAGACCAGAGGAATGTTATATACACACACACGCACGCACGCGCACGCACACACACACACACACACACACACACACACACACACTGTCTCCTAAAAGTGTACACAGAGAAGAGACGAGAAGTCGTCGAAGGAAAAAATGTCTCACCTCAGCAGCAGGACTGTAAAGTTAAGTTTAGGAGTCTGTGTCTTAAAGAGAACCCTTATTACGCAGAGACACACCCGTGTGTGTTTGTGTGTGTTACTTAGTTAGAAGAGAAACACAGCGGCAATAATGCAGCTTTAACGTTTTTTCCGTGGTGCAGTTAGCTGTCAGCTTAGTGACCGTGGATAAGAGAATATAGCATTTAATGCCTAAAAAAGTGAGAAAATGACTAGTTATAGCTCAGTCCTGATTACAAGCTTTCAGTCTGAGGTTTTCACCTTTTCCTGCCTCCCTCCACGACTCTCTCCTGATCCCCGTCAGACTTCATAAGTTCTTTCCAGAGGTCTCTCCAGACTCCAGCTCATCCATCACTCTGATCTGTATGAGGCAGCGAGCTCCCTGCCGTGGTCGAGGACCGTGATAACAAGACAGCGCAGAAACAGATGTGAAGTGAGCCGAGTGCACGCTGCAAAATGGAAAAGGTGAGCAAACGCCTTTATTTATCACGGGGGCTTAGCTGTCCTGCATAGCTGCACTTTAGCTAAACTACAGTTCTATTCACCTTACCCCCCCCCCCCCATCCTCATCCCCTCCAGGTTTGACTTCTAGCTGGTCCAGTGTTTAATCACAGAGTAATGACCTCAGCTTGTCTGTCATCTCTGGTTCGGTACAGTCACGCATTTCAGGCCAGTTCACAGCTGGATTCTCCTGGCTCACCTCTTTACCCTCGGCTTAATTTATCTATTTCCTCTGAGGATAAAGGACATCTTTGACTCCAGGTAAAGAAGAAACTCCCAACTCTTTTGAACCTCACAGGGATCCACTCATCCTGGTCTCACTCCCAACTCATCAAATACCGCCAACTGGTCAGCGCCCCTCAGCATCGGAAACCAACGTACGGAGGCACCTTTCCTCACATTCAGTCACTCACTGAAGGACCTTTCAGACACAACACGACAACACCAACACTGCGCTCTGAAACCTGTTATTAATAAATGGCTTGCTGGTATCGTCAGTCACGTGAGTCGTCAGTCGTAAGTTAACATCAACCACGACCTTTTCCTAACCCTACCTAAGTGGTTGTGTTTATATGAGAGAGAATATTTTTCTAATCAATCTCATTATCATTGTCGCAAAGTTTTATATTCATAAATGCAAATTTGAGTTCAACCTCACTTTAATGTTTTCAATAAAGAAATGAAACTATATATTAAGACAATATCTTCTGCAGAAAACAAAGAGGCTAGTAAAACGGTGAGTTTGTGCTCCCATTTTAACATTTTTACTTAAGTTACTATTATGTATTTATATTAACCTCGGCATGTTTTGTGTTTTATGTTACTTTTTTTAAATTTAATTTTATGTTTGTTTGTTTTTATTTATCCCTTAATTTCCTTATATTATATATTATTATTTATATTATATGTGTTGTTTACCTATGTATCACTTTAATTGTTCTCCTGTGTAAATTAATTTGAAAGGACGCTATGCATGTAATGTAGCGTATATTAACACGCCGTCCCGGCTCCGTCCAAAACAACACATTCTCACTCCCAACTAGTCAAATTCGCCGCTTGGTCGGCACCCCTCGGCATCAGCGACCGACACACGGGGTAACCATCTTGCGTTACTTTTGGACGGACCAGAGACGGCGTGTCAATATACGCTCCAAAATAAACTTACGTTCTCACAGGAAGTTAGGTTTAGGCAACACAACCACTTAGTTAGGTTCGATCGTGGTTGATGTTAACTTCACTGACTAAAGACTGACGTGACAAAATAAGTCAACGTTACTTTTAGTTTCACACGGGACGTGACCAGCCGGGTCTCCTGATTGAAAGTCTAGTGTTTGTTTGAGGAGTTGGTTCTGAGAATGTGTTGATCCAGCAGCTCTGGGACGGAGCAGCCGTTGGTCCTCTCAGGTTGTGTGACTCTATTGTCTCTCTTGTGTTTTCACTGCTGTCAGGAGGGAAGTGTGATAAAGTTGCCTTTTCTTTGCCTGCTTCTATGTTTGACTGCAGTCAGCCGGTTGGCTGAGGTGGGGGGGGCTTTGGGCACACAGGCGATTGTTTTACTCGAGGTTACAGGAAGGTCAGATCCAAAATCAATGAGGAAACAGCTCTGCTGCTCTAAACTCTATTTCTGCCAGCAGCAGGATCCTCTGAGAGGAGGAGGAGGAGGAGGAGGAGGAGGGATATCAGGAACCAAACGGGAGGATCGTTAACATGACGGATAGAAGGAGGCGAGCTGTTACTGGGGTGAAACGTGAACCGCACAGGTGTAATGGAAGAGTTAGTGTTTTCCTGAAAACAATCTCGGCGCTAAGCAGAATTTTATCCTCTGGATCCATTTGGCTCTATCGAATGTGACAAGCGCTGCATGTTGAGTTTCTACCAGTCAGAAGGGGGGACAGAATAAAAACACTGAGAGCAGGAAATGACTGAAAACCACAAAATGTTTGAGCTTTTTAATGTTGAGGCAGGCACGCTGGTGATGTCATCGCCAATATCCTGATAAAAAAAAAAAAATGGCACCAATAAATACAATAGCAAAAACATTTTTTAATTTATATTCAAATGTGAATTTAAAGGGTGGGGGTGGGGGGGGCAGCTTCTCTTAGAAGTAGTTTCTGTAGAAAAGCAACACAATGCAATAACGTCTGTGTGCCTTATAGGAAACCTCAGGGGGCTGCTTTAATGTTTCCTTCCCTCTCTGCTTCCTTGGAGCAGAGCGGATATTACACATTGGAAGCATATAGCGAGTTTATAAAATCTCACACTGATTATGAGCAGTGTGAGCTCGGCCCGGCTTTCAACTTATCTGGTTCACTGATGCTGATCCAGGACGTTTTTTTTCCTACTGGCTCCAAACTAACAGCCTGCTGCTGATTTACACAACTCAAACACAACAACGATGCCATCTAATGTCCTTCATTAGACCTGAACGCCTTTAAAGCTGTAGTGTCACGGTGCAGTGAGTACTGGAACAGAGGTTGGACCCCAATACAGACAGTAGAGGACCAACTGACAAAAGACAAGCACAGAGACTATTTCTTATTTTATTTTTATTTTTTTATCTAGAAAATTTCCACCCATTCATCAAAAGAATCTTCTGTCTCAAGTTGAGCAAAATCAAAATCAAATCAAATACAAAAATGACAGAAATCAAACTAAAATAATAAAATACAAACAAGCAAGTTTAGAGACTAAACAGACAGGTAAAGGAGGGAGAAAACGAGGAACAGGTGAAACTCATCAGACAATCACAGAGGCGGGAAACTCATGAGGACAGGAAGCTGTCTGAAAGGACAGAAAGGTGAGTATTTCAAAATAAAAACTAGGAGGAAAATTTAAATATTTTGTTTTCAAATGTCCAGGAAGACGTATAACTTCTTAAGCCCCAGAGGGTGCTGGAAGGTGTGGATCACCTAGACACACATACCCAAAATAAATCAAGAATTTCTCCACAACTACCAGGTCTATATGCATGATGTTGGTCTCTAAGGAGAGGTAAGACCCTCAGAGAATTCATCCCCAGTGTCAGTAACATTGTGACTGTTACTATGCCTGAGTAAACTGTGATGAACCAAAGCATCCTTGCCTAAAATGTTTCCTAGATTAGACAGTGGATAACACCATTACAGCAATGACTGCATCACTACATTTGGGCTGAAGTATTTGCAGTATTTGTAGAGAGGAGTACACACCTGTCGAGGCTAAAGATTAAAAACAAGGCCTAATGTTATTACAAAGTTACTGTATCCTATCTGTGGCTGTAGTTGGGGGTTGGAGTTACAGTATGCCACTTCCTGTCTTATACTGTGAGTCAATTCAGATTTTCAACACTGCTGATGAAGCATTAGTGTAAAGTAGGTGAATTTAATGTAAACTAAGTCAAATAAGGACGTAAACTAAGTATAATAAGGACGTAAACTAAGTAAATTAAGTACGTAAACCAAGTAAGATAAGTACGTAAACTAAGTAAAATAAGTATGTAAACTAAATAAAATAAGGACGTAAACTAAGTAAAATAAGTATGTAAACTAAGTAAAATAAGTACGTAAACTAAGTAAATTAAGTAAGTAAACTACGTATAATAAAGACGTAAACTAAGTAAATTAAGTACGTAAACTAAGTACGTAAACTAAGTAAAATAAGGACATAAACTAAGTAAAATAAGTACGTAAACTTAGTAAATTAAGTAAGTAAACCAAGTAAGATAAGTATGTAAACTAAGTAAAATAAGTATGTAGACTAAGTAAAATTAGTACGTAAACTAAGTAAAATAGGACGTAAACTAAGTAAAATAAGGACGTAAACTAAGTAAAATAAGGACATAAACTAAGTAAAATAAGTACGAAAACTAAGTAAAATTAGTACGTAAACTAAGTAAAATAAGGACGTAAACTAAGTAAATTAAGTACGTAAACTAAGTACGTAAACTAAGTAAAATAAGGACATAAACTAAGTAAAATAAGTACGTAAACTAAGTAAAATAAGAACGTAAACTAAGTAAAATAAGTACGTAAACTAAGTAAATTAAATACGCATACGTTTGATGGACCATCAGCACTTTTTATTTTACGTCACTAACTTTGACCGTTGCATATTTACGTGGTCAGTACAGGTACAGACTATATGGCGTACAAATAACACGCCAAAAGCAAGAAAGCCGTTCTTTTTGCACACTAAATGCTTTTTTTTTTTTTTCACCCCTGCCCTTAAGACAGCCTGAGTCCGCCACTGAACTCAAGGACCAGCTTTTTCCAGCGCTTTCAACTGTATCCTCTTTATCATGGAGATGGAACTGTTGACATGCGAGGTCAGTAATTGGCCTAAAAGAGTTGGGATTATTTATAAAGCATTCAAAGACATTTCAAGAGTTTGTGAATGTTTTGGGACATGTTTGAGGTTTGCTAAGTGACGGCTTTTACAGTTGTAGCTAGGATTTACTCAATGCAACATTACACTACAAAACAATATATGATTACAGCTTTTTAAAATGTTTTTATAACCGTGCATCACATTCTTGGTTGCTTCTCGTCTTTTACAGTGCGAATTTTCGCTGTCACACTGTGGAACAAAATGAGACGACATTTTGGGAATAATGCCATCCAAGTGTTTTGAAGTTTCTCTGCGGTAATTCAGACAGCATGCAGATGATTGGCTGAATTTATCCAGCGGTGTTGAGACCGCTCTCGAGAAAACATCAATTACAGTAGATTGTTCTGGTGGCATTTCAGTTTAGTGCGAGTGGTTTGGCTGAACCGGCAAAGCGAAGGGCTGTGTGATGCGTGTTTAGTGAGTTCTGACACGGTCCAGATCTCCGTTGATCCTTCTCTATTGAATAAGCACAGTCTTTGGGGACCAGAAGATTGATGCCGCTCCCACTGAACTCTGGGATATCCCTTGTCCTTGGCTGGGCAAGATTTGGGGGGTTTGTGGGTAATGGGGGGGAAACCACTTCCCTTGCTTGTTAAACAAGACCATTAAAAGGCATTATGAGCTGGCCCCTGGAAAGGCTTTTGCGTGTCATTGCTTGCATCTGTTGGAGGGTGTTTCTGGGCTCTCTCGTTTCTTCTGATTATTCATAAATACTGTAATTCTGCTCAGAAGTGTGAGAGAAGTCAGTGGAAACACTGAGAGACGACACGTCAGACAGTCTGACCAACGAGAAGCATCATCACTGTTAGTGAAAACGTGAAAACACTCAACAGTGCTACAAGACATAATCTGTATGATTTATAACTACAGTACATGAACTCAACGAAGGCTAGAAAATAATGATCAAAACTGACACATTTCAAAAACGTCAAAGCTAACATGCAGCACATCCCATGATCTGATCCATCCAAAGCCATGTCAGACCCTCACACTATAATCCCGTGTTGTTCAGGTTACACTGCTGGGATTAAGGTTCAAGTGGTGAGGAGGGCTTCGGTGGCTCTTCCTGTATGGCTCAAGAGCTCTGGACGGAGATGCACCGCTATTTGTAAATCATGTTTTCAGTTTGTGTGCAAAGTCCTTTCTATGTTTTCAGAAATTACTAGTTAGTCTCAAAGTTACATTTTGATAGTTGAGGCTTGTAAGTAATGCTGAAGCAGCAGAGCAGAAGCAAGTATTGTTTGTTTTTAAAATCTGTTTCCATCAGCATTTATCACATTTTCTCTTCATCCATACATCAACTACTCTACTTTAGCCAAGCACAAAGACTATTTTGCAATATTTCGTCTATGAAACTGAGCCAAATGTCACAGTGCTAACACCATTAGCAAACATTTTTGCAACAGTTACCAATGCAGGCTGTTTTCATACACTGTTCGCTGCAAAAAGTAATGCACTATAATTTGTATACAACCCACATAATCAATTGGTATGTAATACATGTAGTCGTGAGCCAGGACAGGTGACGTAGTATAAAGAACGATAAAGTCAGAGTAAAGACGAGGCCAGGGATGGACTAAAGGGAACCGCCCATTGTTCCCAAAATACACACTCTCCATGCAACATACAGAAGCACATGGCTAATTATTATGCAGAGCGACCACCATCGGACCTTCCTGTCTTGTTGCCTTGAATGCCTTCATTGGGTTGGTTAGGTTTAGACATGAGGAGTCATATTAATTAGGTTTAGGGTAAGAATATCAAGGAGGAGACAGAGTAGGGCGGGTAAACCAGGAAGGTCCGATGACCTCATTTTGCATAATAATCGGGACATTTTTTCAGACTATTTGTTATAACTGGTTCAACATGTGGACTTTAATGCAGCACACAGACAGAAGGTAAGTAAAAAAATGTATTTATTATAAAATAATGTTCCTTAACGGGGCAGGGGTTAGGGGTGTCCGACTGGGGACGGCTTGTGTCTTCGAGAGGAGGAGTGGGCAGGTGGGGCACGAGGAAGAGGCTCCAGAATTCCACAGGAAGGTAAGTGAATAGAATAGTGTTCCAGGGAAGGGGAATGGCGTCGGAGAGTGAGCAGGCAGGTAAGGAGCAGAGGGAATGGAGCAGAGGCAGCTGGCAGGTAGGCACACCTGAACAGACAAAAAGCAGCGTTACACAGGATCCAAAAAGCAAGCAAAGTCAACGTACACGAGGTAAGTAGGCCTGACGACGTTAAACTACCACGGAGGGCGACGGAACGATCTGGCGACGTCTGGGAGGAAAACTGGAGTTGATATACTGCAGGGTCTTGGATTGATAGGCTGATTGGAATCAGGTGCGCTAGCAGCAACCGCCCCAGAGGAGGAGAGGAGAGACCACACCCACCTGCTCACAGACGCACGGAAGACAGACAGGGAAAACACACAGGAGGCAAAAGGGCGGAGAAACAAAAGGAAACACTGGGGAAAACTAGGCTGGAAGGTGATATCCTAACAATAATGGGCTGTCGGCACAACGGCATGGCACCAGGACCGCTGGGTCTAAAAACACCAGACTTCTTCCCGGGAGACCGCTGATCGTGTCCCGTGTGAAACCAGAAGTCAACGTTGATTTATTCTTCACGTAACTTCCGTACTTAAGTAACGCCACTTCTGTAGTTATTTTAACCAAAACCACCATCTTTTCCTAAAACTAACTAAGTTGTTTTGTTGCCGCAACACTGCAGGGGTTTCCACAGGTGCACTGATCACTTGTGTTGCTGCACATTCGTAGGAAAACACACAGAAATAACAAAATCATTTTTCGTAAGATATCATATGAACCGTTGTATGAGGATACGTTGACCAATGTGCATGTATGTATTTCAGACTTCAGTGTCAAAATGAGAGTGGATGAGTCGATGCTGCTCAGAAGAATGATGCAGTGAGTTGTGTTTTTTCTTTTTAAAAGAAGTTCTCCATGCTGTGCTGTTGATCTGATTTAATAACACATTACTCTGAACCTACTTACCACTTGTGTTATAACGAGGCTCAGTTTGAGCGACGAACATCTGGTGCAACTGGAATCAAATAATGGAAAATATGAATAAGCCTGCAGGACCGCTGGAGTGTTTGTGTTTCACGTGTTTGAATAGACGATGCAGATCGATCAGTTTCATTACCGGGCAACAGTCTGCCAGACAACCACAAACAAGTAGTGCATGTAACAGCAGTTTATTGATTTCAAATACATATGGCTGTGGATTGTGTGTGTGCCAAGTCAAGTCAAGTCAATCTTTATTTATACAGCCCAATGTCACAAATCACAAATTTGCCTCCGGGGGAATACTTGGAAAAATTGTGCATTACCACAAAAAAATATATTTTTTCAATATTTACTGTCCGATTGTCAGCTTACATTTGAATTCTTTCTCCTCTCTATTATTATTTGTTTTATCTGTCCGTCAAACAAAGGTCATGTGACACATTGAGGTTTATATATTTGGCGTTTTAGCAGGAATTCTTGGATGACTTCTGCTCGCCGTGGAAGCTACCAGGAACCCTGGCACTAAGTTCAAGCTGCAGGTCTGGCACATAGTGGAAGAGAAGAAATGGGGTTAATGTGATTAAGGTCGTGTCTGAATAGAGACTTCCCTGTTAGAACTTCCAAGGAGGAGGATTAGAGTTGTCATATGCACAGAGGAGCTGTGGTTGTGCACACTTCACTGCTCGGGAGGAATCCGCGAAGCGAGCGTCCGTGCTGTTTGGGATGTTCATCGGA
>CAKALU010069679.1:6421-31633 GCA_916700995.1 Hozukius guyotensis
TGTGTGTGTGTGTGTGTGTGTGTGTGTGTGTATTGTAAGTCAAGGACAACACATTTGCTGGTGAATGAACAGGTACACTGCGCTTCATCCTCGTGAGCAATGCACACAAGCATTTAGACGCACTTCAGCTCACACACACACACACACACACACACACACACACAAACACACATACATAATAGATAATTCACACAGAAACATGTAAAGAAGCTACATTTTCTCAACAAAAGCATGTTTAAGTTGAAGCTTTTCTTATATTGAAGACATGAAGAAGATGTGTTTAAGAGACAGACAATAGGATGAGACAGCAAAGTAGATGAAGGGGGGAAAGAAAAGCAAGTAAGAGAGGAGAGGAAGACATGAAAAGGAAAAGAAAAGAAGCATGAAAGGATGAAGAATAAGACAGAGAACAAGGCTGATAACGAGAAGGAGGCGAGCACAGGACGGATCCCTGCTGCACAGACAACACATGAAAAAAAGGGGGAAGAGAGGAGAAGATGGGATGAGAGGAGGAGGAAGAGAAGAGAGATGGAGGAGCCAGAGTGAGAGGACCAGGGCTTTTTTTTTTTTCTCTACTTACAGAATCTCCAGATCGCGCAGCGCTCGGAAAGCTCCATCTTCGATGCAGCTGATGTGGTTGCTGTCCAGTTGCCTGCACCGAGCACACACACACACACACAGACAAACACACACACACACACACACACAGAGATGAGAGAGAGATGGGAGAGAGTCAGGCGCAAGTCTGCAAGGTCCGCTCAGCTGGGGGAGGGACTAACAAAAGACGGGTTGCGTGAATGAGTGTGTGTGTGTGTGTGTGTGTGAGAGGTGATACCCCAGTAAGTGGGCTTAAGGTAGCAGGTAGGAGACACCGGCGTTAACTCTCTACTCCCACACACACACACACACACACTCTAGGGATGCCCAGTCCAGACAGTAGCACTCAAGCGAAGGTCTCACCTCAGTGCTGATATGGCCAGCCCTGAGGAGAGCAGGAGAGGAAAAGGAAACGCGAGAGAGGAGACCGGTGCGCTGAAGTGGCCTGCCTTGGCGTCAGCCTATCACCTCCCTCCCCTGCTGCACGCCCAGCGCACACTGGCCACCGGGAGAGAGAGGGGCGAGAGAGGTAGACACGGTGAGGAAGAGAGCGAGCGAGCCGTAGCTACTAAAGCCCACCCTGCTTGTCTGTTCTGTAAATATTAATTGCATTTTCTCCTCTCCCATCCTCCTCCTCCTCCTCCGCCTCCTCCTCCTCCTCCCCATGTCCTCTTTTATTCTTTTTCCCCCTCTCTCTGTAGTGAAAGAGGGAGTAATTTCATTACATTAGGCCAGCCAATCCATTAAGGGCCTTTTACCGGCTCTGTCACTGAAACAATTTCATTAAAAGGAAAGCCTCCGTAAATCAACCTACAGTCACGACTCTGCCTCTCGTTCCCGTTCTCCTTCCTTCCTCTCTTTCTCTCTCTCTCTCTCTCTCTACCTCCCTACTCTTCGTCTCTCCCTGGCTGGCTCGACGCCTCGTTCATCGGGCTCCCACATGCACCCTGCACCCCACTGTCATCCATCCTTTTGCTTTTACTTTAATTTGCTCGGCTCGAGGTATCCAACCCCTCTCCCCGCCACCGTCCATCCCTCCATCCATGAACCCAACAACCCCGAAACCTCCACTCATCCCTCCCTCCTTCCTTCCTTCCTTCCTTCCTTTTCCTCCCATCCATTCATCCCTCTGTCTCCCCCTCCCCCTTTCTTCTTCTTCTGCGGAGAAGCAGATGGATGGATTGCAGATATAAAGGGCAGAAGTATCTTCTTTTTTTTTTAACTTAACCAGGAAAGAAGATCAACATTTAGACTCAAACTCAAACAGGTGGACACACACATGGACAAAAAGATGTTACTAAACACAAGTAGAAAAACATTCAAACATTCACACACACTTTAAGAAACACACAAAATCATAAAGGTCCACACACACTAATACCTCACGGACGCACACACCATTACTGTCTGCTCTCCAGACACTAGAAGATAAAAGCGTATCACTCCACCTTAATCTTCTCCTCCTTGTCCCCATCTCATCTCTCTTCCACTAGATCCCTCCATCCCTAATCCTTTTCTGTCTTTGACTTCTCTCCTCTCCTTTTCTTTTTTCTCCCCTCGTTTCCGAGCATCCATCTTCTCCATTTTTCATGTTCTCTTCCTCTCTCCATTCATAATCCATTTTTTTTTCTCCCTCTAGTGCCCTCTCGTCTCCTCTCATCTCTAATTCCCCTTCACCTTTTCTCTCCTCACACTCCATCTATCCGTTGCTAATCCATTCCCCCTCCCTGTTTTCTTTTATCAACCTTTTAAATCTCCTTTTCTTCTTCTCTACATAAACCCCGGTGTGTGCTGGGCACACTGCAGGCAGCACCTGTTATATCAGCGGTGTCAGCTTTTAACCCAGAGGAAGGTGCTTCCCAAAACAGGAGCTGGTTTGCGTCCGCAGGGCGACGGAAATTACATCAGGGCTTGTGGAGCGACACATCCTTTGGTTTGTTTTTATATGTGCATGTTTGTGTTGAGAGAGCGAGAAGAAGTCCTCAAGAGTATCCGAGAAATGTATTTACTATGGTACACCTCAAGTGCGCCTCAATAAGTAGCTGCGTTTCAGAAAGCAGCAGGTTAAAGAAAGGCTCTATTGCAGTGACTTTTAGACAAGATAAATGTGAGAAATATACATTAAAAAGTTTACTGTACATTGAGAATCATTTTCTTATCACAGAAAAAGAGTTTCTAGCTCTACCACAAGCACTTGCAAAAAAAAACAAAATTATTATTATTTAAAACTTGGAAAAGTTGCTACACAAAGTCAATACTGTAATTCTATGTTTGATCAGTGTACTCTCATTTTGAACTTTGCACAACAAGGTCATAAAAAGCAGTTTGCGGTGCAGCACAGCGAGATTTCATATATTTTTACCTGACATTGACCAGCTGCTGGTGGTTAACGGTTGGCATGAGTTCAGTTTGGACCCAAGACAGTAAATACCAAACAACTCTGTACCCACAGATATTTTGTATCTGTTCAAAATGTACTTTAAAGAGAGATTAGAGTATTTAATACTCTTATCAACATGGGAGTGGGCAAATATGCTTGTTTTATGCAAACGGATGTATATATTTATTATTGGAAATCAATTAACAACATAAAACAATGACAAATATTGTCCAGAAACCCTCAAAGGTACTGCATTTAGCATAAAAAATATGAGCTCAAATCATAACATGGTAAACTGCAGCCCAACAGGCAACAACAGCTGTCAGTGTGTCAGTGTGCTGACTTGACTATGACTTGCCCCAAAACTGCATGTGATTATCATAAAGTGGGCATGTCTGTAAAGAGGAGACTCGTGGGTACCCATAGAACCCATTTTCATTCACATATCTTGAGGTCAGAGGTCGACGGACACCTTTGAAAATGGTCATGCCAGTTTTTCCTCGCCAAAATTTAGCGTAAGTTTGGAGCGTTATTTAGCCTCCTTTGTGGCAAGTTGGTATGACATGGTTGGTACCAATGGATTCCTTAGGTTTCATAAGTTTCATATGATGCCAGTATCTTCAATCTGTAACTTTACAACTGTTACAAATTTAAAAATCGAAAGTTGCGTTAATGTGTTAAAGAAATTAGTGGCGTTAAAATGAATTTGCGTTAACGCGTTATTACCACGTTAACTTTGACAGCCCTACCTTCGTTATATTTAATCACAAAACTTGGAAAAGTTGCTACACAAAGTCAATACTGTAATTTTATATTTGATCAGTGTACTCTTATTTTGACATCTGCAGTGCACAACAAGGTCACAGAAAGCAGTTTGCGGTGCAGCACAGCGAGAACACTCTTCATGTATTTTTACCTGATATTGACCAGCTGCTGGTAGTTAACGGTTGGCATGAGTTCAGTTTAGACTAAAATACCAAACAACTCTGTGCCCACAGGCCAGGTTTGGCGGTTTGGCCCACCACGTAATTATTTTCGGCCCTCCAAAGGCTCCCAGAGACTGATGAGATGTTTTGATCTGCTTTGATGCAATGCAATTATATTTTAGGGGTGATTTAGAGATAACTTGTTTACGGCCTCGCAATGCCGCACTTGATTAATTGAGCACGATTTGTAAAGATGGCTTGGGTCATTGATGTGGAGTGTTCTGTATAAAAGAGTAGTCTTATAGGGTTGTGTGCTCTCGTTAAGAGTCATGTTTTGAATCTAAGATTATCTTTTTTAGCTACTTGTTGGAGGGGAAGCTGTGAGTGTGAGCATCTGTTAAATGACTGGACTCTAAAATATGGTGAGTCTGGGGATCATAACAACATATGGCTGTGCCATGTTTGTGTTTTATGTAATTAAAAGGCATGATTTTTTTTTTAGGAAGGCAAACTGGCTCACAGCCTGAGCAGCCATATGGAGACGCATGGCACTGGCAAAGTTGACTGTAGTTATCAAAGCCATTATGTTTTCAGTATAACATTGAATATGAAGTATGGGGATGAGGCTGTGCTATTCTAGAAAACAAAGAGCTCTTTTGTCTCATTTGATTCATCTGTGTTATTTTATTCATCCACGTACAGCCCTGTATCTTGTAGTCACGTTCATATTGGAAAGTTCTGAGCCTCACAGTGTAAGTCTGATGCCGGCGTTCATTGCCAATGCGGAAAGGTATAGTGTGCTCTTTTTGTTGCTAGGCAGAAAGTAAGGCTGTGGAGGTCTGGGTGGTGGATGAGTGTGTAGCACATCCAACGTTCATGCTTGAGACTGATATTTAACGTCCTTCAATTACTGTTTTGAAGCCTCGCCATCTTGTTTTTTGCAGCCAGAAGTGACACGAGATGGTGAAGCTAAGTACAACCTAATGCATTTTTAACAACCAAAATCGTATAATTAACTTTCATTAACTGAAAAAAACACTGTGAAATGGTTGAGGCTCTAAGACGAAAACCCAGACAACTCCCAGACCGGACAACGCCGTGGTAGCGACCTGTCAATCACAAGGTAGCCACGCCCTAAAGCATCCCCTGCTTTATATTTGACTCTAAATGGGACCATAATGTACTAAATGAACATCCTGCTGTATTGAAGAAGACTTGAAACTAGCGATTGAGACCATAAACTCATGTTTACAATGTTTACTGAGGTAATAAATCAAGTGAGAAGTAGGCTCATTTTCTCATTGACTTCTATACAATCAGACTTCTTTTTGCAACCAGAGGAGTCGCCCCCTGCTGGCTATTAGAAAGAATGCAAGTCTCAGACCCGGAGGTTGCCCACTGGTATCATTTTTGTAATTATATGGGTCGTTTTTGAATGCATTGACAATTTTGTTGTTTGGTTGTCCAAGAATAAAGACACCCGCTGGACTGAAAAAATGTAAGTTGACAACCTCCACATTTGTTTTCATTAGACTCCATTGTCTCTCCGTGTCACCACTGACACTCACGACTTCTTGATGCGAGTCTGGGGGATTCCCATCACTCTGCAGAGCTGACAAGGACTGCCAGACAAGTTGTGAGATGTCTTCAACTCTTAAACTGTACATAACTCTACAGGATGGTGTTTTGATAAATATGAGAACATATTGTCACCGTGCTCCTCACATCTGTAATTTTCCTACAATTGAGAATAATTTGCGGATTCATATTGGCGGCCATGTACTTCATCTTCCGTCCTCATCCACAGTAAACGATCCCATCATCTGTGATATGATTGGATTCCTCTGACAGCTTTGTTCACCAAGCACCCTGATTAGCAGTGACATGATTGGTATCAATCTGGGATGAGGGTATACTTTGTGTGTCTGAGTGAGTGTGTGTGCTCTCCATATTTGCACCAGCGTGTTGCATTCGTAGTCTCGGTGTGTTTGTGCTTGTATGTGGATGTTTGTTACAGGGGATAGAACCGGGGGCCAGAATTTAATTTCCTTCCATATAATTAGTTAGTGTGTTTAATCATGTCTATCATAAGGCCTATTGGCAGACTGATTCAATGCTTCCCTCTGCTACCATCTGGAGCACACACACACAGCAGCCCAGCCACTCCATGAATCCATCAGTGAGCAACCACTACTGACTGAGTAATTAATGAAAGGACCGAGGGAGGGTTGGAGGATACACTAGCTGGGTTCCCATCCAATCCATATCAACAAATAATGCTTCAACAAAGCTGGAAATTAATGTAAACAGCACAAATGTTTGACTGGAAATTACCAAAAAACGGTTTCCCATTTGCGTGACACAGAACCTTTTTGTTGATAAAGACATCACAGAATGAGTAGTGATGGAGACATATTGGAAACACAGAATAAACAGCGATGTGCTGTGGCTCCTTTCATCTCAACACTACTTCAATAGATCATTTTGTAGTGTTTTGGTCAAATGCGGCCATTGTGAGGTAAACGACAACAGAAATGACTACTTTCCGGATTGCCTGCAAGCCTCTTTTAGATTTATATGCTCAACACAGAAGACAGAAGCAAATCTAACTTCAATCTTACAAGAAAACAAATGTGTTCGATAAGGAGATTCATGCTGTGAGTCACCAAATTGCTGCATAGCTCTGTCATCACTTTCTATAGTGTGGGATGTATATAGGATCCGATTGTGGGAGAGTTAAAGTGCTGGTAAATGTATAGTTACATCAATTTTGGCTTTATTTATGAATGTTGTTGTTCCGAAGTGGAACTTTTTCTTCTGCTAAGTCTATAATCACAATGTCTTACATTTTAACAATCAATGGACTTAACTCCAAAGACATCTGACAGCTGAAAAACACAAGTCCTTCAAATTAAACTACAATGACACATGACAAAGACTCCAGAATGACACATAGAAGCGTTTTCTGATCATCGGTCATCATTTGTCTGTGACCAAAAACCATCACTGATCATTGTTGGAAAACAAATACATCTTATGATGTGACAGTGAGGTTAAGGCACAAAAATGACTTGGTTAGATTTACGGAAAGATCATGGTTTGGGTTAAAATGACTACTTTATCGTCATGGTTACAATAACAAATACTTGGTTATGGTTAGGGGATGATCACGATCATGATTAAAAGGAACCAACGCTGACTGTCTGTTTGAAACAAGAACCATCCGTCCGCCCTGACCTCTTCCGTTCGTGGACTTTGTCACTCAACAAAAGTGGTTCTCAAACTTTGGGGCGCATGTCAGGGGGTGCACGCGCGCCCTGGGGAAAATGTGATGAGCAATTAATGTTTTGACGTTGGAATCTTTTTCATGGCCGAACAGCAAACAAATCGTCTCTTTCCATGGTAGCAGTGGTGTTAATTCAGACAGGTAGTCTGTAGGTTTACAGAACGGACGGATATTTGACAGAGACAAAAATAAAAACAGACGATGCTTCGGAGGCGAAAAAGACAATCTGCTCATCTGAAGGTAATCAAAAGAAATTATGACGAAGTAGGGCTGCACCGAGTAGTTCGGGCGTGAACATGTTTCTTCCTCCAAAGGGGGGAATGACAGAAAACGTTTGAGAACCACTGCCCTACAACAACATCTTACATCATCTTACTTCCTTCATCAAACCTGTCATAAATACAATGGCTGCTAGAGGGCTTCTTGGGAGGACACTTTCGAAAAACATTTGGTAACCAAAACTTCCCTTAAAATATTCAAAGCCGTTGCACTTCTGCATAAACTTTGAATCCGCTCATCTTTCCCACTTTGTCATTTTTTTGTCAAGCAAACATACTGTATTGCTTTGTCTCGTAACTGCTAGTCGGAGTGCACGTTTAGATAGAAACATACCAAGAAAGATGAGCAATGAGAAGGTGAGTTAACAAAAAAGTCACTGGGGTTAATGGGTTGAAGAGGGAAACTGAAAGAGGGAAGAAAAGTATGGTATGAGAATGGGTAGAAAGGAGTCAGTAGAACTGGTGAAAGGATTCAAAGGTACAAAGGAAGGAAGGAAGGCAGAAAGGAGACATGCAACAAGACATTGAGAGAGTGGAGAGATGAAAGAAATAAAAAAGAAATGGTGGTCTGCTGGAGAGAGGAAAGCAAAGGACCGAATGAGTAGTAGAGGAGAGGGAGGTTGGAGATTGAAAAGCCAAAAAGTAAAGAAATGAGAAAAAAAGTAAAAGACAGAAGAACACAGGAGGGTTGAAGGATGAGCGGTAGATGTAAGTGGATTAAGGATGGATGTGTTGGGAATGAAGCCAATGCAGGGTGGATGGACATACTGCACGTAGCCTTCATGCAGTAAATGAGGATTTGCACAATACCGGGCTTGGACTTGCAAATGATTCCTCTGCTTTTAGTGATGTTCAAGGGTACAGGAAGCCATGTGCATGTTTTATAATTAGAAGGCCACCGCTTACCGAGATACATGCAGTCGAGGACACCAAGTGGCTTTCCATCCAAGTCCTTTTTTTTGCATATCGAATTAGACAAATTGAATATAAACGTACATTCGCTTGAAGTGGATTTAGGAATTTTATAACTCTGTTAAATAAACAGTGAGAAGAGATGGAAACATTTGTCTGATGTTGAAGTTCAAGTCAAATAAAGGCAACCCTGCGAAAATCTAATTTGACGGTTTGTGCAAAAGAATAGAAGTGTCTCTGTCTCTGGCTGAAACTAACCACTACACTTTGACGATTGTGTGAATGAGTTTAAGTAAATTCTACGTCAAAACTAAATCCTATCACTGTGATGAAAAATGGGACTGTTTGGGGAACCCTGTCTTGCTAAATAAGTTAAAATTTAGACAAAGCTATTGACATTTTCTCCCTCCTGTCTCGATTGGTCATGACCTTTAATGAATTAGCCACATCCTGCCATTTAAGGAAGTACGTAGGGGGGCAAAGAATGATGGGAATCGGAGTAAACCATTTCAGGAAGCAGGCTATCATTTCTTCATTGCTCTTCCTCGCCACTTTGTGCATATTGGTGCACGGCTTTGAATGCATGATCGGGGAAGAAATGGCGCCGTAAAGTGTGTGTGTGCGTTATCTCCCCTGGTGTCACCTTCATTTAAAGATGTCCAGCTCTCTAAAGGACGGCCATTATTAATCTTTTTTCTCTATATTTTCAACAAACACTTGCTAGATATATATCTGGCTCTGGCTGTCCATTCTTGGAATTGTGGTAAACACAAAAACAACTGAAGGCAAACATCTGCAATGACAAAGACACACAACAGTGCAGGTAAGAAACTTGTGTGTGTGTGTGCGCGTGCACAGCCGACACAATGTTCTCACCTCTCTCTAAGGCGCTGTAGTCATAATTCAAACAAACGGCCATCCTGCACTGCATTGTGGGTAGGGAAGCGTGAAGTGTGGAGGCGTTTTACGAGGGAGAAGTGAAAGGAGAGGGTGACAGGAAGGAAAAAGGTAAAGAAGTAAAGCCATGGTTCTTTTTTAGTTCTTCTTACACTGAAATAATGTAAGGTTGTATTGTTGGAAGAAATTACATTTTACATTCTCTGAACGCATTCTTCCAAAGCACCTGAAGGTGCTAGGGGTGTGTAAATGTTGAGCATGGGTGGACCCAGTGAGGGAAAATGAATTACATTTTGTAACAATAAAAAAAAGTGGGCAAGAGAGCGAGAAGGCAGGCAGATGGAAAACAAGGTACAATAAGAGGACGTGATGGCTGCAGAAGATAAAAAAGCGTGTCTCTGTAGCCACTGAGGTGTAATGTGAGGGCATATGAAACAGCTGTATCTTATCTGATGCGTCCATGCGTCTCTGTAAGCCAACTGCAGCTATATGCCTCCCAGCATGACTGACTCACACATGTTGTGATTTAAGCGTGACTGTAAAGTGTACACAAAATAGCGTCTGTGGTTGATCCCATTTATCTGTCTCTCCTCACTGTAAACAAAAAGTAGCTACTGAATATTATGAGAATAACCTTTATATAGGTTTCAAGAAAATAGGTTTAAATAGCAGTCTGACAGAATCTCATCATATTATAATACATCAAATATATCTGCATGTCAGATGAAAAAGGTTTTTTAAGATTATTCTATTTTGGGATCAGTGGGCATCCTCCGGTTGTGAAGTGCCTTAAACTTGCATTCTTTCTAACAGCCAGCAGGGGGCGACTCCTCTGGTTGCAAAAAGAAGTCTGATTGTATAGACGTCTATAAGAAAATGAGCCTACTTCTCACTTGATTTATTACCTGCGTAAACATTGTAAACATGAGTTTATGGTCTCAATCGCTAGTTTCAAGTCTTCTTCAATACAGCATGATGTTCATTTAGTAAATTATGGTCCCATTTAGAGTCAAATAGACCATAAAGCAGGGGATACTTTAGGGCGTGGCTACCTTGTGATTGACAGGTCGCTACCACAGCGTTATCCGGTCTGGGAGTTGTCCGAGTTTTCTTCTTATAACTTCAACCGTTTCACAGTGTTTTTTCAGTTCCTGAAAGTTAATTGTAACATTTTGGTCGCCTAAAAATGTCTTATTCAGCGTTTGGTTGTACTAAGCTCCACCCTCTCGTGCCACTTTTGGTTGCAAAAAACCAACATGGCGACGGCTAAAATGTCGAACTCGAAGCTTCAGAACGGTAGTCCACAAACCAATGGCTGACGTCACGGTGACTACGTCCACTTCTTTTATACAGTCTGTTTTTGCAATACAAGTTGACTGGGGTTTACTGCATCAGGCTGGTTGAGGTTGTTGTCACTCATGGCTCAGACAAGTATGTATAAAAACCTTTAAATATACTCTCCTGTATGACAGTGAAGACCTTTTCAAACTTGACAACATTAACATTCTAAATGGGCCCCGCTGTATTTCCTGTTGCAATGTTTGTTAATGCAGTAGCTGACAGGAAGTAAACTTGGACCAAAGCGAGCAACAGAATGGCAATGAAAAGATTTGAAATTTTAACCTAGCCTATGGTGTGTTAGTGTATGACACTTTCAAGGAAGAGGAGGGATGTGTCATGTTCAACATTACCACCTGCATAGTTAACTTTTTTAATGATTGCTTCTAATCGTTGCTGTTATTTGATTTTTTATCTTTATGTGAATATATTTAGCGTTTTTTCATTGTGTGAATTAATAGTTTATCATAATTTTATGTTCTTATGTTTGCAAACCAGCTTGCCTCAAATTGCACCCTGAGGGAATTGAATGAGTTGTGACATCAAGCATTTAAACAAGGTCTCTGCAACACGTGAAACGATGTTTTGAGTTGTTGGATTTTTTTTATTTTATCTGAATGAATTCACCAGTGTCCTTGGGAAAATCGCACAAGGAGGTAAATGTTATTGTTGAACATTATGCACATAAACTCTTGCTATAATTGCTTGGCTGTGAGAATGTCTCTTTCAGATAGAACATGTTTTAAAGATATATTTCTATCTTTGACCCCTCAGAATGAACAAAGCAAGCACAATCCAGTTCATGTAGCTTGTTAGCTCTAGTCCTAGAGGTTGTTGGTCACAGAGACAGAGTCTAGGTCAAGCAATAGGTTTTACATCCGTGTTAAGACTGCACTAGGTACAGTGGCTTAACTTTGGTGGCTCAAATAGGCAGCAAAAGTTGGGATTATTTAAATCCTCAGAAATCATTTCACTTCAGCACGCTGCCCACACCACACACTGTAATTTATTCATCTTTTGGTCTTATGGCGGAGGTGGTGGTGCAAAGGGTCAGTCAGTTTCCTGTTGACGGAGCGCTTGCTTAACACTGTTTACTTGTGTTTTAATTTTTGATTTGTCACTTCATGTGCGCAGAAGGAACTTGCTAACCTGACCCGCCAGATGGTTTGTTACACAGAACCATCTGAGAAGCCGTCATTGGAGCGAAAACATCTTTTCCATCGAGAAAAGCCTTCAGTGCCGTCCTTTGCTCTTCTTTCAATGAAGAAATACGCTCCAGTTCTGATATAACTGCTGCTATTGCAGCTACGCTAACCTCTTCAGGAGCCGCCATTGTTGTTTAGAGTCACCTCTCCGTGCGTCGTCACACACCGAAGCGACACCCGCACGCCAGTAGCTCCTCAAAGGACGCTGACTGGCCTTTGGTCAGGCTTGCCGGCCACAAACGATTTTTTAAAGGTATAATATGCAACAGTTGTCGGTTGGTGTTTGTAAACTCATTCAAAGTTGGCCATTCGTCCTCAGTTTAATGAGCTGAGAGGGAGAGCGAGAGAAGTGATGGTTGAGCGAGCTATGGAATGAACAGAGGTGTTAATGAGAACAAAATTAGAGAAATAAAATGTTATTTTTTTATTGTTTCACGGTCAGTTATGTTCTAAAACACAAATAAACACCCACTAACTCTGCACACCTCCGTACAACCCTGCTGGAAGGTGCCGAGTTGCTGGATTTTGAATGAATGTAGGCGAAAGGCAGGCTGTCCTCTCTGCCTGGTGTGTGTGTGCCTCGGTCAAACTGACACAACAATAGCAGCCCAAAACAGCCGCTATAGCGATGTAACAAACCCATTCTCATCTGTCAAATACGGCCGCAAAGCATCTAAAGGGGGACTTGTGCCCTTCGATGTATAGCCTAATGCTTGTGCCTTGGTATCAGAAGCCGAGAGGCGGTATTTGACCACCTGAACGGGCTGCACACCCTGCACGCTGTTATTGGCTGGGGGTTACTCCCCTAAAATAGGGCCTAAAGGCTGTTGGCAGACGCCCAGCAGCGTCCAAAGTAAAGCAAAATAAGAAGAAAAGAGAAAATACAGGAAGAGGGCTGCAGGGTCTCTGCAGAAACAGACACTGCCACACACTTGTAGTGGGCATAAGTGATGATTGAGAGGGATCATTTTTGTATCAGTCTATACATTGTTTTTTAAGAAATAGTTGCATATTATACCTTTAAAGTTTAAATTTACTTGAAGCCTGATGAAATGGATTTTCATGTGAGATGTGATCCCACGATTCTCGCGTAATTCTTGTGAGAATCCAACTGCCTTGCAAGGTTAGGAACTCACCACCAGTGATCACACTCGACACAGATTACTTGGAAAAAATGTGCGATTCTATGGCGTCTTGTTTTTTTGCAGAAGGAATCAGACACTTTTCCCTGCTGCATGATTTTGTTATGAGCTCAGGAGCAGCGAGGAAAGCAGATGTGTTAGATGCCAAAAGAACGACGTTGTTGGACATTGACTGGTGCGGTTAACATGATAACTTTTCTGGCAAGGCAAGACGAGACCAGACAAGACGAGACAAGATTAGATCATAGAAAATCAGATTAGATAAGATTAGATGCGATAGATAAGCATCCAGAATATGACGTACGGCAGAAAAAAAAAAACATAAAACACCGAGCGTATTACAGGAATTTTGGCACAGTGTTTTCTAACTCTACATTTACCTTTATCATGTGTAGTTTGACTGACAGGTTGAGTTTAGGGGGATGACAGGACCAGCAGTCAGCACAATGTATAGGGGCGCACACATGTACACACACAAACACCTCCACATAGATGTATGGCGTATACCTGTCTCCTTAGGTTAGCAGAAGACCACAGTAATCGTATTTGCCAGGTTCTTGGCAGTTTCAGCAAAGCAGTCAATCTGATAGCGGGGTCGACAGGGTCCGTGTGTGTGTGTGTGTGTGTGTGTGTGTGTGTGTGTGTGTGTGTGAGAAAGAAGTGCAATAAATGGATACTATGCTAGCCACCGGGCAGCATGAAAGGGAACAACCGAGAGAGAGAGAGAGGGATGGAGACCATAGCCTCTGAGAAACAGAGTGAGTGAGACAGAAAGGGTGAGAGACATAAACGTAGAGAGAGAGAGAGAGAGAGAGAGACAGAAGAGAAAGTGAGAGTGAGGGGGGAGAGAGATAAAGTGAGGGAGGGGGGGGAGAGACATACGAGAAAATCAATGCTGTGTCCACCAGGGACAGAATGTCATGAAGGTTTTTTTACTCTGTGGCATAATGGAGGGTTGGAGCCTTTTACTGCAGGAGTCACCTTGTCTAATGGAGGGAGGGATGGAGGGATGGAGGGGGGTGGGAGAGGAAGAAGGGAGGAAAAAGTGGGAGAGAGAAGTGAAGGGAGGTTGCTAGTTGGAGCTGGGAATGGAGGGATGGTGAGGAAGGAATGGATGGAGAGCAGAAAAAAGGAAAGAAAGAGGGAGGAAAGACAAAAGATTGACAGACGCTGGGATAAGAGAAATAAGAAGAATGAAGATGTGATGAGCAGGAAGCGATGGAAGACAGAGAGAGGAGGAAAGGGAGTGATGCAATCTGAGGGGAAAGGAAAACATGGAGGGAGGAAGAAAGGACGAGGAGATATAGGGAGGAGAAAGAGGATGTGGAGGTGCTGTAAAACGTCAAAAACCGAGGAGGAAGAAATGAATGATTTCATTAAGCCTGAGTCACTCCTAATTTTGGAAGAAAAAGTGTAAGTAAAATGAGTCACTTTGTAGGTCAAAGCAATTCAGCGCAAAACATTTTAACGGAGACAATTTTACCGTCAAATATGATTGACACGACTTTATAGCGTTGGCAGGAAGCGAAGAGCTGGCAATACAACGTTAAGTGTCTGCCAGTAACTTCTATTCTTCTCCTTGAAGCATTGCGAGCTTTTGTTAAGTGAAAAACGTTGCTGTTTTACTGTAAATTGATGTTTATCTCCTTCAGTAGATTATGTGTTTTTTCATTGTGCAATAACATTAAAGGAATTTTATTCTACTCTAAAAAGGGACTGTGAGGGCATGAAGTGGAATATATCTACTGTGCAAAGTCTGGAAACTCGTATTGAATTGTACTTGCTGTACATTGGAGGTGCTCAGTGGGACGGCCGTAGGAGACTGTGGTTACACTAGGCAGCTCTCAGGTGTAAATGAATGTGAATGTGACACAGGGAACTACCGATAAAGAGCTTGCATGCTCGGCAAACAGCCCAGTCACCAGGAAAAATGTTGGCATTGGACGTTTCTGCAAACCACGCATACGTTGAATGCCGACGTTTTTGCATTCGGTTAGAACAAGTGACGTAGTTTAAAGAGCCGAAAAAGACACACCGGGTGGTGTGGATGGAATGGGGAGGTGGATGGGTCCAACAAACAAGAGGTTTTCATCCAGGAGACCGCTCTTTGTGTCCCGTGCGTCATGTTACAATCAATTGTTCGTTTGTGTCCTGTGTTCACAACATTCAATGTAATTTTCACTGTACAAATGTAGTAGTTTTAAGCCTAAACCTAACTATAGTGGTTTTGTTGCATTACAGTTGTTACGTTATGTTTTTATGTTGTTATATTAATAATTTGAACACAAACCATGATCTTTTTTTCTAACCAGCGAACCTACTCTGGATAAATGCAGGTTAAAGATATGCAAGGTGCTGCAACGTTGCAGCTAAGATGTGATTTGCTCTGCCGTTTTCTGGCATCAAACTTCAAATAGTTCTGAAATACCTGAGAGAGTCTGAGGTCAAAGAGCTGAGGTGGTGCGCAGCGTTTAGTTTGGATTGTGTCCGATGTGAGAAGGGAGAGTGGATCAGATGATCAGAGGCCAAACTGAACTCAAAGGGTTGGAGCCCAGCCATGAGAGCTGACACTCGCTCACTGACACACACACACACACACACACACACACACACACACACACAGTACAGAGTACAGAGTACAGAGTACAGGCACTTTCAGGTCCATTTAGCTTAAGAGTAATAATCTCCTGTGGACTTTGGCGGCCATATTGAACTTACATCACACTTGGGAGAGGAAACTAAGCAGAAGAGCACATTTGCCTGTCGCCTAACTCTGAATTACTGATCTGTAGCAAGACGCATATTAATCAATTCACAGATTGCCCAATGAAAAAGTGATGGAAACACATAAATCATCACAACTCAAGGACACATTAGTTAATATTTTAAGGTGATACGGATGTACTAGAAATAAATTCAAGTGCTTGTTGTAATTATGTCCGCCAGGAGATTGTGTATTCGGGGTCATGTGTGCATCTCTGTTTCTGTCTGTCTGTCCACGGCTAATCTCACATAGTGCTAAGAAAACAATTTCACCATAACTTCTATTTTGAAGCTGTTCTGGAGCTTTCAATCATATTACATGATCTTCATTGGCATAATGGAATGGAATAAATGATGATTTATTTTCACCCAGCACTATTCCAGCAGATAAATATGACAAATACAGTCGGCATGCAATCAAATATGACCCATCTTTGCATCGGTGATTGCGATGATGATGTATTTACTTCCAAGCTAAAATCCATTTTTTGGAACTTTTTATCTTACTCTATTAACTCAATGTCTTCCCACACATGGCACATGTTCAAAAAAGTGTTATTTGTTCACATTGTAGTGGAATCACTGCTGAAGACAATCTGTGTATGAAGATCCCAATCATCTCCCTCTCTTCTCTCATTTAGCCAAAGCATATTGTTTATGTGTTTGTTTTCTTGTCAGCCGACAGCTCTAGTAGTGAAATAAAGCTTGTGCGGCTTCCAGAAGGACAGGCTATTATCTTTTTGCATCTTGTAGTTATTATGCTCTGCTCTGTTTTTCTATCCTTCCCTCTGTCATGTCAGTCATGACTGATGAAACACAACAGCAAACTTTAATTTACACTGAGAAGATTTGTTGAGCAAATCTGCTTTTTTTTTCAGCATAATGCAGCTTTATTGTCCCATACATTTCTATTCTGCTCTGTTCTATTCTACTCTATCTCACCCTATATCGAACTCTGACACATTGAGGACATTGTTTACCCCCAAGAGTCTGTCTAGTAGTTTCCTATGCAGCATCAGGCCGGATTGATCAGCCGTTATTGATGAGCAGCATTGATCAGGCAGCCTATTGATCACACTATTGGTGATTAGGACGTCATGAATAAATGACAGGGGGGTATTGAGCGCTTGACGTGAGGACAAAAACCTCTCCGGACAGGAAGAGAGGAGAAAGAAGAAGAAGAAGATGAGAAAGGTGGGATTATAGGGGGGAGGTTGAAAAATGCTAAATAGAGTCAGGAGGAAGATGAAAATAACAGACAGGTCATGTGAAACTAATCTAAACCAAATTTGTGATTCAGAAATAAGATTTGATGTCTAGGAATAACACCGATTTCCTCCAATGCTCTGTGATCAAACCCAGAATATGCACACCTTGTATACCGGTTAAATTTATGTTCCTAACATACAGTTTTCCCCCCTTACATAGCTTTAATGTTGGAAAAGTCATCTTATTCTACACTGTCAGACAGTATAACCAGTCCAGTCTCACGGCAAAGCGTGTAATAGACCCGCCTGTCCACCGGAAGAAAGCGTGTCAATGTCACGTTTTGTGAGGTGTGAATATTACAGCCAGCATGAAGGTGTTGTGACGGAAGTCTAACTTCAGAGCTAGTTACGTAGTATATACAGTGAGAAAGACCACTTATGGGAGACTTGTGGGAGGATGAGGAGGTAGATTCAATTCAATTCTATTCAAATCAATTTATTTTATTTTCAAATAGCGTCAAAACATAACAGAAGTTTTCTCAGGACGCTTTTCATATAGTGCAGGTCTAGACTGTAGGTAATTATGTAGTCCCTTGTCTGTGTCTCACCTGAAGTATTTATACTGGCAATATGTCTCTTTGGATCACGCTGATGACGGCTTATAGCTGAAACACCTTCGTTTACGTTTGATTGCCCAGAAGAAAACCAAAAAAGACTCTTTATCTGTGAGTGCCAGTGATTTGTTTCTTCAGGACTAGACCGTACTCTATAATTTAGAGACCCAACAAGAGGTCCCTCAGGAACATGCACTTTGTGCGACAGTGGCAAGAAAAAACTTCCCTTTAACGGGTAGAAACCTTGGGCAGAGCCCGGCTCTGGGTGGGCGGCCATCTGCCTCGGTTGAGAGAGAGAGAGAGAGAGAGAGAGAGAGAGAGAGAGAGAGGCCCAGCACCCACAATAATAGCACAACAGCTATAAGTAGTAATACAAATAGGACTTATAACAATAATCAATAGCAGTGGATATAATAGAGGGATTATAGAAATATCAGTAATAATAGCATTTACAATAATAAAAATAGGACTACTACTAATAATAAAGAGGCTGATAATAACAATAGGCCCAAGAAACAGGACTTTAAAGCGGGAGACCGGTGTTCGAGACCGGTGTTTTGTTTTTTAAGTTACGTTAGTGACGTTACGTTACGTTTTTTTCCGTACGTGTTTTACTTAGTTTTCGTAGTTATTTTAAACCCAACCATGATGTTTTCCCTTAACCTAACTAAGTGGTTTTCTTGCCTGATCCTAAGTCAGTGACCATAACACATATATGATGTTTACATTAAGTGAAATATGTAAACCACAGACTTGGTGCTTTTATGGCTGCAGCATTCCTTTAAACAGAAAGATTCCTGGGCATCATATTGTACACATTTCCTTCAAAATTCAGCCTCCTGGATGAGTTTGTCCTAACTGAGCCACCAGCTGGGTCAGTGAGATTTTAAGGGGTTAAAAAGGAAACATTAAATAAACTACAGCAGCAATTGGGATCAACTTTTATTTTGTGAGATGATAATAGAAAATTGGGCTCAATAACACAAAGAACGAGAGGAAAAGATAGAGGTGCAGGAAATCAAGACAGGTGAGGCGGGAGAGGAAAGGAAGGGAGTGATTGTGCTTACAGGTTCTTGACACTTGTGATTCCTCTGAAAGCTTTCCTCGGAACCGCCTGAATCTGGTTCTCGCTGAGGTCTCTGGAGAGATAAAGAAAGAGACACGAGACATTAGTTGAGGTATTCTGAGCACTCAAACATATATATAGAGTCAAATGATAAACAAAACCACAAACATTTGATCTACACCACACACACACATACATTATACACACACACACACACATACACACACAGAGGCGATTACGGTACAAAGGCACAGAAGGAGGAAGAGATGGGGAGAGAGGGGATGATATATGACATTTATGATCAGTGGAACAATTTGGTCCAAAGAGCTTCAAAGACAAAAGGAACTATCAGAAATACTGCTGGCACGAGTCCATCTACTGCCTTGAAGTGTGTGTGTGTGTGTGATTAATGGAGAGGCAGAGGCGTGGAGAGAACGAGGATGGAGGAAGAAAGAATAAAGGACCAGAGTGTGTGTGTGTTGAATGTGTGTTTTGCATGTTTTTAATGTAAAAAGGTTTATTTATTCTACTAACTAAAGCCCTCCAACAGCGCAGGGCTGCTCTGGCGTTTTTTCTGAGAAACCCGAGAACACACACACACATTTTAATACCACCATCATGCAACATATATGCTTTTCTCCCCCTCAGGTTTTTCCTCTTTCTCTTTAAAGGAACAGTGTGTAGGATCTGGCTGTATCTAGCAGTGAGGTCTATATAGCACTGAAGCCTCTTCCGTGTGCCAAGCGTATTGGAGAGCTTCCAAAACGAAAACGCGAATGGTCCTCTCTAGAGCCAGTTGGAGCAGAGTCAGTGCGTAGAGTGTGTGTTTACGTGGGAAGTGAGTGGTGAAGCAAGAGAGAGAGAGAGCGGCGGTGACGGGAGAGTGTAATGTTATCGACTCCGGCCCAAGCAGGAAACAGTGTTTGGTTTGTCCATTCTGGGCTACTGTAGAAACATGGCGGACTCCGTGAAGAGGACCCACTCTCTATGTAGATATAAACAGCTCATTCTAAGGTAACGAAAACACATCGATTCTCACTTTAAGGTGATTATACACTAAAGAAAACACACTTATTAATATCATATTCCATTTCTGCCAATAGATCCCCCTAATTGTTACACGCTGGTCTTTTAACACACACCGCACAAGCAGCACATATAATACAACAGCCCCGCTAACTTTGTTTTTCCTCCTTTTTCTTCCTCCGTAATGAATACCGATATGAGCCAAATGATTTCTGACATGACACAACAGCCTGGCCTTAACTCTATTAGTGTTGTTTGTTGGGGGAGAAAGCCTGGCAGGCAAACCGGGTTCAGAAAGCACAATGTAATTAGAGAGGTATGAAATATCAGACAAGCTAATCACCCTATACTCCTGCCAGTCAGGCCTGAGTTAAAGACACACACACACTAAACACACACTGAACACACATGTGCTAACAAAGCCAATCAGCGGCAGCACACAAATACATGACCACGCATGTTAGATAGTCGACACACACTCGGATAATCACAACTGACCACTTTCTGTTTGACCTTGACACACACACACACACACAGTATACACAGCATGGAAATCAGCCAACCTCTCTGTGGAGAAAGGTAATTATGTACCAACCATATTCATAACATTTTCCTGTCACGCACTTAAGAAACGCAGCCTCTTATTGGCCAATTTTCACAGACAGACAATCACACACACACACACAACCACACACACACACAAGCCCTCACATACATACTGTATATGCTTACGCCGCCTAATTTACAGCCACGTTCACGTACACAGGAGGAAAATTGGTTGTGCATTATTCCAGAGCCAATCAACTTTTATTAGGGCTGTGAATGTTAATTGGCGAGCCGTGCTCGGAAAACAGAAAACTCATTTCCTCAAACTAACAAGGTTTCATCGTTTTGGACGTTTCCCTTTGAGCCCTGTGTTTTCTGGCTCATTCCTTTTGTTTGACAAGAGATGAGCGTTCCCCGCTTTTTTTTTTTTTTTTTTTCTCCCCAGGCCTTGATGGGAAAAGTATGTGCCTGGCATTGTGTACTCTTTAGGCAAAGAAAATATGTGCTTTTATGTGCAATTTTGCTCAGCGATTGCGGTAACGAAGGAGCACAAAAAAAGGCGAACGTTTGACAGACAGGAATGGTGTTATGATATTTTAATGTGCAGCACAGCCGGAAAATATTCCTTGTGTTTACACTTTTTTTGTTTTGAAGGTTTTGACACATTTTGGGTTGGGATGGGATTTCTTTCTGAAAGGTTTTCTTTCTTTCTTTCTTTTTCTGTCTTTGTTGCTCCTATGATGACGTTGACAGAGCAAATAGGAAACAGATAGAAAGCAAAGCTGTTATCACTCCTGCGCTCCTTTCCCTCTATCATTCTCCATTATCTATCTATTCTCTACCTAACTGTCTAACTATATCCATAAATCTATCTTGTTTATCTCTATGATTTGCATTTCTTTTATACCGCCCTGCCCTTTGAGGACTGCTGACAAACAGAGTGGAGAATGATTACCAAAAAAAAGCAGGAGGACGAGAACAAGATAAAGAAAAAAAAAACATTAAAAAGTCATATTTCAGAGGAGTTCCATGGCTAATAAATCTTTTATTGTTTTGTTTACCCACCATGATATTTATTTGTTATTGCGTCTAACAGAAGGAAAGCCATCCAAGTCAAATAAAAGCCATTATGAGACTGTGTGTCTGCCTTTATGACTCCAGCTGAGTGACTGACACCAGCTCCGGGAGTCCACCGTTTAGGCCGCCATAATAAAACTCATATGTCACAAGGCTTGAATTGAGTTTTCATCATACGCGTGGTTACTGGTTGTCCATTTTGCAAGCGGTTTTAGGGTTATGGAAATGCTTTGGGTGACATTTTGGGAGGTGTAAACAAAAGAGGGACACCTCATCAACATTTTATTGGAAAATAACACATTTGATTTTAATGAGTACGACAGGATTCAATTAGTGAGTGAGAAAATGGTTGTTTCCTATCCCTAAAATGTGTTTATAGTTAAGGCCTTTACAAAACGGGGAAGTGGCGAATAAACGACACGAAAATGCGAAATACTCGGCTGCGAATATTATGTGTCTAGGGCGTTTATTGTGAAAGCTAAGAATGGAAGGGTTGGATCTGGTCTGTGCCGCCTTTGTCAAGTTTGAAAGAAGTAAAAAAGTTTGCTCCCCGGGTTCGGACTAGGGAGCAGCACAACGTGATTGGTTAATGCCTTTATTCGTGGTGCGAAAAATCTGAAAAATCGACCTTGTTCCCAAAAAATGTATTTGGCGAAAAAGCCGCGTAATATTCACGTTCTGTGTTAAAGTACTCATGACAAAAACAACAGTTCGATAAAATATACTGACCAGACACACAGACCATGGTCTTTAGGGTTGCAACTAACGATTATTTTCATGGTCGATTAATCTGTCAATTATTTAATCGATTAGTTTAAAAAAATGTCAGAAAATGGTGAAAAATGTTGATCAGTGTTTCCCAAAGCCCAAGATGACGTCCTCAAATGTTTTGTTTAGTCCACAACTCAAAGATATTTAGTTTACTGTCATAGAGGAGTAAAGAAACTAGAAAATAACAAAAGCAAACAATCCAACTGTCATCACTTTTTGATTCAAATGTTGCTAAAACCTTACTGATGCACAGACAAAACAGAAAACACAGAAATGTGTTCTGTTGAATAAACAAAACTATTCTTACTATGGCAAAACAATGTGTTCACGTAGGACCCCATTGTTCATAGAAAGAAGCTGATTGAGAAAATACGCTTTCAGGGACTTTAAAGATTCAACGTCTGTGGCTGCCATTTGGCACCATTTTAATATGACCTTATGTACTAGCAGATATTAAAAATAACTCTATATTTTATCATAATGTATTGTTTGTGTCTGAACACATTCAACATCCAGAGCTGCTTTATGTTTTCATGTAAACAGTCGTCCTCCTCCCATCTCTCTGTGAGTCATACCTGCCGACCTTTAGAGTAGAGCGAAGGCTATCGCCAACAGGAGATTGGCCTGTGGTCCTTGAAAAGGACACTCACTGATAGACCGACCACACACACACACACACACACACACACACACACATACACACACACACACACAGGAACAAACATGGCTCATTTGGATAGCTGGATGGTTTGTACACCAGCCTGTTCCCATATTTCAATTATTGGATTTAGCCATTTGGGTCCTCCTCTATTGCCACAGCGTTGGAGGCAGCAGGCAATTAATCTCTTAAAAATTCTATTAAAGAGACGGATGGCTGTTTGAATTATACATCAGTTCTATTAGGATGACAAATTCTGTAAATTATAGTGATACTGATTATGAAAACAACTGCATATCTTTTGAGGAATCGGGGGATCTCGAGAACCGCATGGAGACAAGACAAACAGCGCAAAAAGTTCACAAGAGTTCAAGAAAAGCTAAGTTTAGTATTCGTGGGTACAGGGAGGACATAAAGAAGAAGAAGAAGAAGAGGAACAACAAACAGCAGCAGAAGAAGAAAACATAGCCTTCCATTATCCATTCCATGTTTGTCATGGCTCCCTAAGTACTGTATAATTGATTGAATTTTGACCAAATGTCTTCCAGACCTTCCCCTTTCACCACACAGACCCCCCACCCTCGGTTAACGTTCCCCCAGCCAAGGCCTCTCCTCTCTGGGCACGCCGACTCTCCGTGGCCCCTAGAAGTCTGGAGCGATTGAGGATGACAGCGAGATCGTCTTCGGGTTGGGGGGTGGTGGTGGTGGTCGCGTTGGTGTGTGAGGGTGTGTGTGTGTGTGTGTGTGTGTCTGTGCTCCCGGCGATCACCTCCTCCATATTAAGTTCCATTATTCATGTGAGGAGAATAATAACAGTCGCCAGGTCACCCTTTGCCACTTCAGATATTACTGTTAACCCTTTAACACACACACAGAAACACACACACAGTGCTAAACAGTGTCTCCTCGGATACTGGTGTTAACCCTTTACACACTCATTGTGCATGCAAACACACACGCACACACATCTATTTTTCTCTCGACCAAATTAACTTTTCTCCCAGGCCATGTCACCCTACACTTTCTTTGTGTAACAGTAGACACCAGATATTAGATGGATCCGCCCTCAGGCTGGTCCAGATATGAGCCAGGGCCACTCTGAACCATTAACCTGCCAACGGGGGGAAGTGGAAACAGGCCTGTTTGATTTCACATGACTTTGTGTCAGACGGCGTCACAGGAGGTCTCAGTTAGCCAGAGATGACAAGGAGGGCGGCAAAGGTGTGTGTCCGTGTGTCAGGTAGAATCTGTGTGTCTCTGCGTGACAGAAACAGCAGGCAAGTGAGAGTGGACGGGGTGGCATGCATCTTTGTGTGTGTCTTTTATTAAAAGAAGAGCGACTGTAGAGGAAGAAAGAAAGAGGGATGACCCTTGGCTGGGCTCCAGGGGAGAGATGAAAAAGAGGAGAGGAGGAGGAAAATTGAGGGAGAGGAAGAAAAGGGATGAAGAAGGAAGACAGGGGTGGCACAATTTCTTTTTTGAAACCTGAGAGACCTTCAATGGTTAGCTCAGGCCTCTGACTTCTCCTCTCCTTGTCTTCTTCTTCTTCTTCTCTCACTTTCTTTTTCCACCCCTCCCGCTATCTCACTTTCTCTCTCTCCGTCTGTCTCTTTTTCTCTCCCTTGGGGGCTGTAACTGCATTTAATATTGTTCCATAAAGAGAGTAATAAATATCGACTGCTGGCTAGCTCATATTCCCCTTGTTTTTTAAGGCACTGTACTGTAGGGTAAGACCAAAGTCATGCAGCAGATATTACAGCCTGTACTGTAATAGTAATTTAAATATCCTGTGCTATCTGTAACCTTTGGAACTATTAACGTGTCCTTTATACCATTTTAACTTACTGTTGAATGCGGCCTTTAAGACACATTGCATGTATGGGAAGCTTTTAACATCTAGGAAAGCAGATTGTTTACATTTACGTGTTCTTGGAGCTGTAAAAGCAGAATAACTTGTTCAATTCATGTTACGAGTTTAAATGGTGACGAATGCTATTAAAGCTTTTCCCTCACAATGAGCACAACACTCCATTGATACATGAATGGATTTTCCCAGAGTACTACCCGGTAACTGCACAAGGAGTGTACGCATGAACAAGGACGATGAAAATTATTTGATGAAACTAGAAAAATCTAAGGAATCCATTGGTACCAATCATGTCATACTAGCTTGTCATGAAGGAGGCTAAATAACGCTCCAAACTTACGCTAAATTTTGGCGAGGAAAAACTGGCATGGTCATTTTCAAAGGGGTCCCTTGACCTCTGACCTCAAGATATGTGAATGAAAATGGGTTCTATGGGTACCCACGAGTCTCCCCTTTACAGACATGCCCACTTTATGATAATCACATGCAGTTTGGGGCAAGTCATAGTCAAGTCAGCACACTGACACACTGACAGCTGTTGTTGCCTGTTGGGCTGCAGTTTGCCATGTTATGATTTGAGCATATTTTTAATGCTAAATACAGTACCTGTGAGGGTTTCTGGACAATATTTGTCATTGTTTTGTGTTGTTAATTG
>CAKALU010069680.1:8863-19093 GCA_916700995.1 Hozukius guyotensis
GAAAGGAAAAACAAAACAAACCAGAAAGAATCGCAAAAATCTGTACATGTAAACATCACACTTCCACTGAGTCAAATCATGAGGAGAATACAGGTTTCACATTGGTATTACTGGAGGAGGTACGAAGCCCCCGGCGGAGGAAATCAAGACAATCAAAGAGTCCGGTAACAAAGTCGGGCGAAGACAGAAAGAGAAAATCAATGAAGGAATCTAAAGCACCGAAAAGGAACAGAAATAATAAAAAAAAAAAAACAGTAAAACGGCTCAGGAAGCCAATTTTTTTTTTAATTTCGACAGTAGCTGTTGAGCTGATAGAAAAATAAAAAAAGGTCCATAACTTTTTCTCCTTTCATTTCTTCTATTTTTTAAAATATGTGTGTGTGTGTGTGTGTGTTGAGCTATAGATCTGACCAGACTGGCTCAAGAAGTGTGTGTGTGTGTGATCGTTTTAGGGACCCGACCGGCATCGCAGCTCATCTGATGGTTTCAGGTTTGAGTCTCTAGAAGCTTCCCTGATTCCTCTCAATGGATTCAATAAATCTGCAGCATCAGAATGAGTCGGAAACTTTAAAATGATTCTGAGGTCATGCTCTCTGTTATCTTTTAAAGGAATAGTTTGACATTTTGTGAAACAAGTTTATTGACTTTCTTGGCGAGATTTAGACGAGAAGATCGATACCACTCTCCGTACAGATATTGGTATCAATCTTCTCATCTAACTCTCGGCAAGAAAGTGAATTTCCCCAAAATGTTTATCCCTTTAATGACCTGAGGAGGTTCGGATTCTGATTTTCTTCACACTCGTCATCTTTAAACGTGCAAAAGTTAAACTAAAATAAAATCCAGGGATTAGGTGTTTTTTCCACCAAAATTATGAATTAAGAAAAATAAAACTAAACAGTTAAATGAATAAAATATAATGCAAATTAGAATTGGTTGAAATATGTCAAACATTAGTCTTCATAATGTAAGCAGACGTTAAATATCTAACACTACAGAAAGTTGTGGAGGTCATTTTGAGAAAAAGCAACTTAACTTCACGGCTCCACTTGGAAAAAACGAATCAGTTTTTAGGATTTCAACGTGCGCTGTTTCCCACTAGAGACTCAACGCTCCGGTCAACGAGCTGCAGGTTCTTACAGGAGTGATGTATCACAGCAGGTTGGACCTTTAATGTAGTAAGAACGGTGACATTTGCTCTGTTCTCAGCTGCTCTTTGTCATCGTGAAGCCTCAAATGATTTAGTCCTTTTTTTACGGAAGATCAATGCCGGATGGTAATCTTAAAAACCACGTCGGTGTGTAAACATAACCTTTAAAAGGACATCACACTCGCTGGAAGAGTGCCGTTATAAAGGTCAACATGCTGCTTCCTTTTTGCTCGCCGTTTGTGGCGACGGCGGTCGGGTCCCGTGTCGGTTGACATCCATGTTTGGAATGTGCAGTAATAGGCATACAGAGTTTGGAATATTGTACAAAATATCTTCTAAAAAAAAAAAAAAAGACCACTTTACTGGCACTACAAAATATATCTATAAAATAATAATGTTAAGAAGAATCAGAACATTGAGAACAATAATCAAAAATAGAAACGTGTCAGCCGGTTTGTTTGCTCGGCCGGTGGAAACGTCGACAACAAGAGGACGAGTTGTGGATAAACGAACACTCTGATTACGGCTGAAGATTATTCAACAGACAGGAAATCAAACAGTGAGCAAATTACACCTTTCGAAAGATTGTCATTTGCCTTTTTTTTTCTTATTTTGTACAGTTATTTTTTTTTTTTTGTGGTGCTGTTCTGGCTTTTGACGTAAACTGACCCGGGCTCAGAAACACTCGTAGAAAACCGTCTTTTCTGAGGTTGACGGAGACACTTAAGGAACCAATGAGATAAAAGTCCCAGATAAATGCCTTCAATGACACTTGATTATCACTTTGAATAAGTCCGTCAGCGGAGCAGCGGTGGCTACGGCCTGACCAAGAACTCAACTCGGGCACTTCTGTTTCCTTTTGGGGACGATCTCACTGGTTCGGTTGTGTTTGGTAAAAATGACTTATTCCTAGAAAAAAAACAAAAAAAAAAGATTTCAAAGAAGCAGGAAGGTTTTAGCCGACAGTATCAAGAATCAAACTCTGAGGAGGAGGAGGGAGGAGCTGCAATAAGAGCCTCTTCATCGTTTACACAGCATCTTAAACTGCTCCAATCTTTCACCACAGAATAAAACCTCATGATATGAAAGCTGCAGTTTAAGGATAATAAAGTCTAGCAGAGACTGTCGGGGGTTAAGTTAAATGTTAAACTCTGGCTCTTTTCCTTTCTTTTTGATTTGAAGTTTGATGTCATCCTTTAAGTGCAGAAAATAAAACCCACATTTAACCACGTCTGACTTAACTCAGAGACTGTATGGCTGTCTAAAAGATAACAACGTTTTGGAGGTTGGAGGTTGTCAGAATGGCAGCAGCAGAGGCGACGTTAAGACAGTCGGCCGTTTCTGAAGGAGGCAAAATGAACGTCAGGAAGTTGGGATTGAAATTCTTCCTGAAATCAACTGAATCGAAAATTTGATCTGAGATCGATTGAGCATGTCTGGACCGATCCACATGTCCCAACAGCCCAGTCGCGCAGTCATTTGTGAAATAGTCATTAAATTTAATGTATTGATTTGTGTACATAGACATCAAAATTTCACTTTTTTTTTTTCATGATGGTCAGCAGGAATTAAATTTGATCCACGTAATTGTGAGCCGGGACGTATAAAGAGCGGCGAACGCCGTGAGGCGAGGAGGTCGGAGTGGATGGGTGGGTCTAAAAACACCAGACTTTCACCAGGAGACCGCTGTTCGTGCCCCGTGTGAAACCAGAAGTCAAAGTTGATTTATTTGTCACATAACTTCCGAACTTAAGTTATGGCACTTCTGGTGTTATTTAAACCCAAACCGCCATCTTTTCCTAAACCTAACTAAGTAGTTTTGTTGCCTAAACCTAACCAAGTCGATCTATTCCTAAACCTAACCAAGTCGATCTTTTCCTAAACCTAAGTAGTTTTGTTGCCTAAGCCTAACCAAGTCGATCTTTTCCTAAACTAACCAAGTCGATCTTTTCCTAAACTAACCAAGTCAATCTTTTCCTAAACCTAACCAAGTCGATCTATTCCTAAACCTAACTAATTTGTTTGTTGCCTAATCCTAACTCAGTTGTTTTATTTTGAAAAAACTGCAGCGGAAATTGACATGTGCGTCACGTGTTGCTGGACATTTGAAATGCAGAGCGTCACGGAGTCCATGTACACGAATCAAATAGATACAATTTCGCGACTATTTCACAAGTTTGTCCCAAAGGTGCCGGATCTCCCCGACGGTCTCGACCAAAACACCAGCAGTATCTGAGAGCACCGAGAGGAGAGAGGACGGGAGGACGAGAGAACAGGAGGACAGGAGGACGGGAGGACGGGCTGCTGGTGTCGCCGTGTTTGGGTTAACGAAGGCGATCGCACCAAACTCTTTAATCTGCCCTCCGTTATTTAACTGAATAAAGACGTTAAAATTAGGGAGAAACTAGAGGAAGAAATGTGATTGTCCCTCAGTCGGTCTCACTGCATGTTGTATTGTGAGATTTCCTCCATTTCAAAGGATAAATAATATCTTTTAAATTCAATCATCAGCCATTCTTGTTAAATGTGACGTCACTTCTGAGGTTAAAGGTCGCATCCCAACATCCCTCCTTCTCTCCTCCTCCTCCTCCTCTTGTCGGGTCTTTTGCATATTTCTCTCGTTTCATTCAGTGATCGGTACACTTTAAACAGAAACAATTCTACATCTAATCATAAATTAAAGACATTTTAGAGTGGTGGTTCTGACATTGCACATGAATGTAAAATCGGTGAAAGTTTGGATGGAGGTTTTGTGTTCATCACACGTCCTCTGCTCTGTAGCCCGGCGGCGCTCGTCATCCAGCGCACGTGATGCAGATTTGACCGTCTGACCGTCGCCGCGGGGCCGCCGACACAAACCATCTGAACACCAGTGAATGCTATCATGAATGATTATCAGCTGCATTGCAAAAAAAACACACCACACCTCTTTAACTGCTCTCGTTCCGATTTCAGCAGAGCAAGTCAGGGAGGAGGAAACATGCATACCACCCCCCCCCACCTTCAAATCCCAGATGACTGCTGCTTCGCTCAGTGTGCAAAAAAAGGGAGCAAATCACGGTGACGCGAGTCGAACTGAGTAGAAACCACAGTAGAAACACAGCACACGGAGCAACGCCTCGGGAGGATGTGAGTCACGTTTTGTTCATCTTCAACCTCTTCATGGATCAACCAGAAGCTACCAAAACAAAAACTAGAGGTGCTTCTTAATAACGTCAAAACTCTGTAATAGTTTGACATTTTGCTTTTTTTGCAGAGTTCAGTGAGAAGATCGATATCATGATCTCATGTCTGGAGGTGGTTAGCTTAGCTTAGCATAAAGACTGGAAACAGAGGGAAACAGCTAGCCTGGCTACGTCTAAACATAGCAACCAGCTCCTTTAATTAACATGTTATATCCCGCTCGTTTAATCCATAAGAAAAAGTGTTAAAATTACATGTTGTTTTATGGGGGGGTCATGTGCTGAACTAGGTCTCAAAAATCCCTTTTTTTCTTTTGTGTACTGATTAAACAAATGAGATATAACGCGTTAGTCCCGCCCAGTCGCCCAGAAAAAATGTTGGCATTGTACGTTTCTGCAAACCAGGGATATCGACATTTTTTGCAGTCGGTCAGAGCAGGTGACAGAGAGGTGGACGGGTCCAACAAACACAGGGCTTTCATCCCGGAGACCGCTGTTCGTGTCCCGAGCATTACGTTACAATCAGCTGTTGGTTCGTGTCTCGCGTTCACAACGCTCAGCATCTTTTTCACCGTAAAAACGTCGTCATTTGAAGCCCGACCATGTCGTTCTTTTCCTAAACCTGACTATAGTGGTTTTGTTACGTTGTTACGTTACGTTGTTATGTTGTTACGTTATTATTTGAACACAAACCGCAACCGCTCTTTGTTGCCTAAACTATTGGTGCCTTCAAATGAAACTCGTGAGCTTGTGTTTACAACCCAGGAAGTCGTGTTCACGGTATGCTTGGTGTTCAAGTGGTTAAAGGTCCCATATCGTGCTCATTTTCAGGTTCATACTTGTATTTTGTGTTTCTATTAAAACATGTTTACATGCTGTAATGTTAAAAAAAACACATCATTTTCCTCATACAGTCTGCTTGAATATACCTGTATTCACCCTCTGTCTGAAACGCTCCGTTTTAGCGCATTTCAACGGAATTGCGTTGCTAGGCAACAGCTTGGGTCCATGTTTACTTCCTGTGAGCTGATGTCATTCACATACACTGCAACAGGAAATAAACCGGGACACATTTAGAATGTTTACGTTTAAAACAGTGTAATGATCTACATATTGTATATTTGTGACATCACAACAGCTTGTTTCAAACGCACAATTTCTGAATACGGGCTGTGTATTTCTCTGTATATTGAGCGTTTTGATAGTTTAACAGTATTTATAAAGCACTTAAAGTTGCTTTATAATATAAAAGACCTGAAAAACATTTTGCTCAGACATAGAAAATTACGAAGAAAAACAACATACGACTAAAATTACAATATATTGACTTATTATGCACCGAACATTTTACTTCCAAGGCCTCCGCCATTTCTGACAAAGGCAACTAACACATCACGACTCGTGAACTCGGAGCTTTCAAAAACGTTCTACTTACAAGGTCGTAAATACGACATGAGGGGTGGGGGGGGGGGCGTTCATATGGACTCACTCATGAACACGGTAAACACGACCCCATCTGAAGGCACCACTAACCAATCGTTTCACAACGTTAAGCACGTGGCATTGTGGCGTTTCTGCAAGCATGATACGAAGCTGATATGAAACGTAATGTTTGGTTCAGAAACGTCGCCGTTGAACGTATCTGTGGTTTGTAGAAACGTCCGATGATGACTGGGTCGGTTAATCAGTGAGCTTTAGAGGTGCTGGTAGGTGGATTATTTTAAAACCTTTGTACAGAGCCAGGCTAGCTGTTTCCCTCAGTTTCCACTCTTTATGCTAAGCTAAGCTAACCGGCTGATGGTACCGAACTCTCATCTAACTCTTGGCAAGAGAGCAAATAAGCATTTCCCCCAAAATGTCAAACTATTCCTTTAACAAAGAGGCTCTTACAACATAAAACTACCTTCATCAGGTGTAATACCAACATGGATTTCTCTTATTAAAAGTTATAATTTAGTGCCGTCTCTTTTCTTTCCTTCTGGATTAAATTCATCATAAAACAAAATGAGGATTAACTGGACTGTTTGTCTCCCTTGAGAGGTTTAAATGTGTCCTTGTTGGCCTGATGTCCCACAGTGAAGACTCCACTCATACATCCCTCCCTGTTTCCTCCAGAGGGGCGAACACGTGGTGAAGGAAACCAGGTTGAAAGAATTCACAGTTAGAAAGTCACGAAACACGAACATGAATCAAAGCCCTATGAAGCAAAACAAACCAAAGAAACCAACCAACCAACCGGTCTGAGAGAGGCGGGACTCCGCCGAGAGTCTCCGTGTCGTTTTTGCTTTGTTGTGGTCGAGTTGCAGTCGAGGTCGCAGGAGGTCGGTCGGGTTGTTTTCACGGGGCACTGCGGCGCGCTAACGCCCGGCTGTGTTGAGGTTTCAGGTCTATGGCAGAAGGTCCGGTTTTTTGTATAGCAGCAGCAACATGACAGTTCATCATTATAATCATAATAATCATAATAATGATAATAACAATGGCCATCTCAGAGTTTAACAGACAAACACAGTAAAGACAGAGCAGTCCTCCTCGTCCTCTGAGACCTGGACCGGACCAGGGAGGGGAGGAGGACGTGTTTAGGTCCACGAAGAAGAGTAGGTCCAATGGAGAGAAGAAGAAGAAGAAGAGAGGGAGGGGAGGGCTGTTAAACAGAACGATGCTGAGGTTTTGTTGGCGTTACATCTACATTTGTAAAAAAAGAAAAAAAAAAGTAGAAGCGGGAGGTAAAACTGCCACCAGTGATCAACATTTAAGAAAAAACCCTCCCCTTTAAGGAGAAACTCTGATTCTCTTCTCAAGTCTTTCAAGATGAACTGATTATATACAGCAGCACACGAATGAACCCGCACAAAAGAAACAAGATTTAAAAGTTCACAACATCAGTTCTCCAAATGCTTCATCAGTTTTTTTCGACATTACAGGTCTCTCTTTGCGCAAGATTGTTCGATTCTCTCCCCCGAAAATATAGAAACCTTGAAGACATCAGGTGGTAAAAGAAGTAAACAGGTGGGAATGTCACCATTCACTTGCAGAGTGTGTGTGTGTGTGTGTGTGTTTGTGTGAGGAACTGATAATGGCAGGTCTGATCTGAGGTATTTCCTGGTGGTCAACATGGCGTCTTGGATGCATAAGTAGCAAGTTGCTCCCTGGGTAAAAGGGGGTGAGGAGGATGGGGGGTTCAAGGTGAGGGAAAAGTGCTATAGGACACAGAGAGCTTATATACAAGCGAGCACAAAAACAGTTTCTCTCCTCCTCCTTTTTTTTTTCTTTAAACAAAAACTCTTTTCCAGTTCCAGGAACTCAAAGTGTCCTCCTCTCCGTGTTTAGTGCTTTCTGTTCAGATAAGTCAAACCGCTTTTCTTTCTTTCAGTCACTTGGGAAGAGTAAAAAAAAAAATAAAAATAAACAATAAACAAACAAAAACGCTCAACGGACTCCCAAAAACACTCAAACAGCTTCAGTAGTACCAATTCAGGGAGTCGTTACTTATTTTAAATGATCATAAAGCGGCCGTCAATCAAAACTCAAAAACTTCTTCAACCACGAGGAGGCTTTTCTTTCTCTTCCTTTCTCCTCTTCCTCTCCTCTTCCTCTCCTCCGCACTCCGTCGCTCAGAGTGTTTGCTGATTGTGAGGTTCTTCCAGAGAGGAGAGGAAGAGATGTTTAGTTCTCCTCCTCAGGCCGAGTGGACGGATGGAGGTTGTGGGGGATTGTTGGTGGGATCGGTCTCCCTCCCTTCGGTCCCAGTTTCCCACTTTTGCCTCCAAACAAATTAGCAAAAACAAGAAGGAGGTCGACGCAGACGGACACGAAACCAACATAACGGAGTGTAACTGTGTGTGTGTGTGTGTGTGTGTGTGTGTGTGTGTGTGTTCTCCCCACATCAGTTCTGCTGCAGGATGAGGTTCTCCAACTCGTCTGCCGAGCGGAGCAGGAAGGCGGCCGACTCCCGGTAGCCGGCGATCAGCTGACGCACGGCCGTGATCTCCGGTTGGCTGAGCTGGGTCGACGCCCCGCCCCCTCCTCCGCCGCCGCCGCTGCTGCTGCTGCTGCCCCGCCCGCCCAGGCTGTTGTTGGCGGCGGCGGAGGCGGAGGAGGAGGAGGAGTTACTGATGTTGGCAGAGGAGAGAGATTTCATGCTGAGGTCTGTTGGGCCTGAAGGTGGTGGAGAGGATGGATGGAGACAAAGGAGGGAGGGGTGAGGTGGAGAAAAGAACAGGAGACCCAGATATGGAGGAAGAGAAGGAGGAGAGGTGAAGGAGAGAAAGATCAGTCAGTTCAAAATGGCAGAAGACTGCTGGAACATCACCTGTGGCTCCCAGGTAACGACAGCAAAGGACCTTGTCAGCTTAAAAACTCTTAAACTACATCTTAAACTGGATTTACTGAACACCAGAGGTCGCACCAACTCATTGTTTTGCAAGTCACAAGTAAGTCCTAAACTTTGAGATTTGAGTCCTAAACAACTCATTATGCGCTCTTCATTAAATGTAATGTAACTTTAACAAAAGAGTAACTGGATCCAACTGGTGCTCAGTAACGTGGTTTTCTCCTGCAACTTGATTGGATGCTGTCAGATCGGTTCAAACAACGAGGATCTGGGGAGATAAGTGTAAAATAATCAAATTCAAGTCCCAACTAGAATGGCACTTGGAGACCGCAGACCTCCGTCAAGGTGCTTGACTTTAAAACCAGATCGCAGCTCCCAGCTGGCGGTACCGTGAGGTGTCGGTGTGTTTCGTAACGGCCTATATCGGTGATTTGCTGACTCCCTATGAGCCTGATCGATGCCTGAGATCCTCTGGCGGGGCCCTACTAACGGTTCCAAAATCCAAACTAGTCAACAAAAGTGACCAACCGGGCTTTTGCTGTCCGGGCCCCTCAGCTGTGGAACTCCCGACCTGAGGATCTCAGGCAGGCAAACTCAGTATCTTCCTTTAAATCTCTTCTTAAGACTCACTTTTATATCATGGCTTTTTCTTAACTGATGGTGCACTGTTGTAACTATTTTTATGATTTTATGTTGTTAAGATTTTAAGTTCTTTCTTTTAAAATTATTTTTATCATGCTTGTATTGGAGAGAACTTTGTAACCTTGTTTTGAAAGTGAAACTGGGTGCGGTCAGAGGTGAAGACACACCAAGCCGACGTCAGAGAACTAGCGGCGACGAATGCCGACCGTTGCGTCACCTCACGTCGCCGGTACCTCGGCCAAAAAGCTGCTCTGGAACACGCCGCAAAGACTGAAGCGGACCGCCAGCTATCACGTACGTTCTGCGCCCGCGTGAGAGGAAACTACTCACGACCGGCCGACCGGCCGACCGTCGGCTCGGTGTGTCGGGGCCTTAAAGTGATTTATTTCACCATCACCTACCAACAATGAAGCGGACATATTGATGCTGTAATGAGTGTAAATAATAAAACTATTATGACATCACAGGTCTGCAGTTGACCATTCAGCTAAAGATGCAGTTTTACTTTAATACATTATGTGAGTTATCTAAGACGAATAATGAACACTGATTAAACCTTGATCGGTAAGTTTGGATGCTGTTTGGCATCATCGCTCTGCTCCACAATTATCTGCTCATCAAAACTACGACCTCATCTTCAAACAGCTGACGGACCCTGAAGACACCAGAGAGGCAAACAGGTAAAGTTAAAAAGCCTGTAAGAATCTCATTCTAGCTAAATGACTTAAAACTGTTTCACACTGTCCGTCTCCTCTCTGTCTGTCTCCTCTCTGTCCGTCTCCTCTCTGTCCGTCTCCTCTCTGTCTGTCTCCTCTCTGTCCGTCTCCTCTCTGTCCGTCTCCTCTCTGTCTGTCTCCTCTCTGTCCATCTCCTCTCTGTCCGTCTCCTCTCTGTCCGTCTCCTCTCTGTCCGTCTCCTCTCTGTCC